>QYAP01000345.1:0-77944 GCA_003988905.1 Hymenotorrendiella dingleyae
CCTTAGTGGTTATATACAGATGGGTTCTCCTGTCAGCATATTGGCTGTCTGAGCCTATGGTCCCAAATGTCACCTGACGATTACCGTAATCGTAACAAATATATTATAACGAAAATTATATAATAAAAAAGAAAAGAAATCTTAAAATTCTTAAAAATAATTAATACGTTAATATTATTACTTTGAACTTAAAATAATATAATGAACTTAAAATAATATAATAACCTTAATAGCTTTTAATCCCTTTATAAAATAGGAATCTAAAGATCGAAAATAGAAAGTTTTATATTAAATTATAATATAATATTTATAAAAGGATTATCTTTTATACTCTTTTATATTAAAGAATAACTTATAATTATTTAAAGCGATAATTATTAATTATAAAGAATAAATAAAAAGATAAATACTAGTAGATTAAACGATATATTTAATTAAAAAGTATAGATTAATTAAAATAAACCCCTAAAAATTCTAAGAAAGATAAGACTATTAACCCCGAAGAATAAATATAATAATTAAGCTAAAATACTTAAAAAAAAGACCTAAAACCTAATAGAATCCCTATTAATACCAAAGAAGAGTTTAACGAAGATAAGGAAAAGCCTAATAAAGATAAAAAAAGTCTAATAAAGATTAAAACCAAAAAAACCTCTATTTCCTCTATACTTTAAAGAAGAGGATAGAGTATAAAACTCAAAAAAGCTAAGAATAAAAGAATACTAAAAGTCTCACAAAGAATTTAATCCTAGTTTATAATAATCATTCCCTTTTACATGATTAAAGCCTTATAAACGGACCGTATAATCTATTACGGGCAAAATAATTAATAAATCGGATTCGATTCCTAATAATTTACTCCTGGTAGCGTACACCTCCCCTTTTTTATCTTACTCGTATACGGATAAAATAAAATAAAAAATAAAAAACTATATGCAAGAAGTTCCCTATTCAGAACTTCATTCTTTAAGTTGTCATGGGTCTGAGTCTAGTGCAATGGGAGGGATTTGTTGCGCAAATTCATTACTATGGTAGTATTGTAGCTGCAAAAGAATTTACCTCAGAAGCACTGACACCGGCACTTAATTCCACTCCCCTCGGACCCCTCCCAATACTACCGAAATTCAGTTCCTCACTCCTGCGTCCTTAGTATTCAGCTACCAGGCTCCTAGTCGTTCGGTAATTGCATCTAGTTCCGAGCTAAATTCAGTACCGAGACTAGGTGGGAACCGTTAAAGTAGTTTAGTTACCTGAGCTGAGGTCGAGGGAAGTGTGGAGGGTTTGAGGTTGGTGGTTTCTGGGTGTGCGGCGTGGTCTTTGGGGGATTTAAGAGTATGGAAAGAAAGTGATGGGATTTTGCTGGGG
Source organism: Hymenotorrendiella dingleyae (assembly GCA_003988905.1). Classification (NCBI taxonomy): domain Eukaryota; kingdom Fungi; phylum Ascomycota; class Leotiomycetes; order Helotiales; family Helotiaceae; genus Hymenotorrendiella; species Hymenotorrendiella dingleyae. Next base: position 1,366 of record QYAP01000345.1, read on the forward strand.
AGGGGGTGGTGGGTTGGATGGGGTTTGAAGGGTGGTTGGATATTGGTATTTAATTTTATTCTTGTTTGTTTATATTGTGGTGTGGTGTGGTGTGGTGTGGTGTGGTGGCGGGGGACGATTCGCTGGGAATTGGGGGCCCAGAAATGAAGAGGAAAAGGGGAAAAAAGACTTCACTCGACTTCTTCATTCAACAGGCCGCAAATATCCCCCACTTCCCCGGGATTTTCAGAACTATCACGGAAATACCTTAGTGCCTGACACCCGGTTGTTTGTATAATGTTGACGATTATATAAGTTAAATATGGCATTCTTTTGAGGACTGGGCGTTGAGTTGATCAGGGGTTGCTGCTAGAAGTGTGGAAATTTGGAAAACATCCTTACAGCCAACTTGAAAACTGAGACGCATTTTCGTCGTCTCTCAGAGTTCATCAGATGCTTGAACCTTATAGCATTTAAGAGGGAGGCAACCGAGTGAGTCTACTGGTATTTCATCTATAAATAAGAATCAGATCAGATTACTAAAAGCGAAAAGAAGCAAATATCGCAACAAATCGCCCAGGTTGGCAAGGTTGATAGGGCTTGTTTAACTCGCTTCAAGCATTTGTGGTGTACTTGTTTTCAATATAGAAGATTTTGAAGAATTTTGAAGGGGTGTGGTAGATTTGGGGTTGGTGGATGAGGTGTTATGGAGGGTGAGAAGGTTATGAGCATAAACTAAGCATATAAGCGGAAGTGCTACACTCGAAATAGGATGGCAGAAGTGATAAATTCCATTCCATTCCCCACTCTATCATAGCAAGGATATATAAGAAATAGCCCCATTGACCCACACGAAGTGTATTCTACACGTTTCCACGTGATTAGGTCTCATCAGAGGGGAACGAGAAATAGCAGAGGGTTGATGAAGACTTTCTTTTCAGGAACCTCTCGGCCGTCCGAAAGCTGACTATTTTTTGTTTGATATTCATGTGCCTTGCGCTCGTCCCGGCTTTCGAGAATGTCGAACTCTTGGATGCCGCTACTTAAAATTACCAATTACAGTAGTTAACCTCTCGGTCGTCCGAACTTCCGAAGCTGATTTATTTTCTGGCATACATGTACCGTGCGCTGGGTTCTGCTTTCAACAGGGTCTAACTCTTCGTTCCCGCTGCTTAAAGTAGCTGCTTACCCCTCGACGGGATCGTCATACATCTAGCTCAAGATGAACTCAACCTCAACTTTGAGGATGTTTCCCACTATCAAGTATACTTCGGAACACTATACTTACACCATGTCTGACATTTGGGGAAGTTCATCTGAGAAGATTGTGGAGGATTCAGACAGAAGTACACTTGAATCAGAGCCGAAATCCGGCGAAGACATTCCAGATGGCGGGACACAGGCATGGCTCCAAGTACTTGGCGCATTTTTGTTGTTCTTCAATTCATGGCATGTCCTCCCAGATCAAGATCCAGCTTCGTTGAAATAAATACTGACTTCTTCATAGGGGGATCGTAAACTCCTTCGGCGCCTTTCAATCTTTCTACGAAACGACACTCCTCCCAACACACTCCCCATCAGCAATTTCATGGATTGGCGCCTTCCAAGGGTTCCTCCTACTCATCCTTTCCGTCTTCACTGGCCCCCTCTTCGACCTAGGCTTTCTTCCCATTCTTCTCTACACCGGATCTTTCCTCATAGTCTTCGGCCTCATGATGACAAGTTTTGCGACACAATACTACCAACTATTCCTCGCTCAGAGCCTATGCGTAGGTTTGGGTTGCGGCTGCATATTTCTCCCAAGCATCACCATCGTCGCGACCTATTTCAGGAGCAAGAGGGCGTTGGCTATTGGAATTGCCTCGGCGGGGAGTAGTGTAGGAAGTGTAATCTACCCAATCGTATTCCGAAAACTAGAACCCACACTAGGATTTGGCTGGGCGACTCGAATGATGGGATTTATCGCGCTCGCAACACTTACACTCAGTATCACACTTCTAAAAACTCGTCTTCCGCCCTCCAAAACTTCACGGCGGATTGTAGATACCGATGCCTTCAAAAGTCCAAGGTTTGGACTTTTTAGTGTTGGCTTGCTGCTTACGAATATCGGACTCTACGTTCCATTATTCTACATCGTCGTCTACGCGCAGCGAAAACTTCATCTCGAAGATGACCTCTCGTTCTACTTACTCTCCACCGTGAACGCCTCCTCAACGTTCGGACGTATCCTCACCGGTCTGATCGCCGATCGATCACCCGGCGGTCCTCTCACGGTCCTCCTAATATCCACATTCTCCTCGTCCATCCTAGTATTTTCTTGGCTTGCCGTCGACAACCTCGCAGGTCTTATCGTCTTCTGCATCATATACGGCTTTTTCTCCGGCGCGGTCGTGAGTTTACCGAATACGGTTGTGGCGGGCATTGTGCCTGATATCGGGAAGCTGGGGACGTGGATGGGGATGGCGTATTGTGTTGCAGGTTTGGGGGTGCTGGTGGGGAGTCCAATTGCGGGGAGTATTTGTGATGAAAAGGAGGGGAAATTCGTTGGCGCGTTGGTGTTTTCTGCTAGTACTTTGTTGGCGGGTGGTTTGGCTTTTGGGGCGCTGGGTGTTTCGGCATTGGTTGGGAAGGGGAAGGGAAAGAGGAGTGATGGAGTTGAAGGGGAGGCGTAGAGGACATGATGAATTGTATGATATTTGTGTAAGGTTTGAATGGTATTTTTAAGCGTTTGTGGATAGTTTGGATTAGTAAATACTTAATACTGTACTCGCCAAAGGAAAGTCCCTGGAGTGCTACTTGCTTTGCTTGATGAATCTCGCATGTAGATTTGAGCTGTCTATCTGCGATTCATCATGCAAAAAAATTTATGTTTTTGAACATCTGAAGCCAGTACGGCATTAATTAGTTTAGAGTGCCACACCTCCCATTTCTAAATCTTATTTTGTCAGACCGTTATAGAGAGCAGGGCCAGAACGAAAGAGTTCTCCCGTTTCCCGGACCTCTTCCGTTTTTATTATGATTTTGCCAGATAAACATAGAAAATTGATTTCAAAAACCCAGAAGCAAAAGGATGGCGCTCTAAGCCAAACTGTATTCCTGAGATACATACAGTTACAGATGTATCCAGAGTCTTCGTTGTTGCGACCCACATTTTCCAGAAGCGAAAGACTTGACCAGAAATCATAAAATACTTCGCCAAAACCCTTTTTTGCGGGAGTTTATCGATTCTCAACTCTTCTAATACCAGCTTTTCAAGTAAGCTTATATTGGTCATGAAATTGCTTCTACTCACCTTGAAACCTGTCATTTGCCAGCTAGCCGCGAAGATTCAGGGGTAAGTCAACAAAGCCCTTGTTTTGCACGTGACGCCACAATACAATGCGATTGTGCCTTTCAAACACAGCGACAAAGAAACAGAACAGCAGTGGTAAATTACTGCTGGTCAATACATTTAAACAAGCTAGTGTCACTATTATAAGATCTCACGCACCACTTCTTGAATCTTCTCTTCCAAAAAAAATCAAAATCCGTCTGCAAAATGCCTCACGAAAACTCACAAACTCCAGAAAACAAAATTGAACCCTTGATCATTCAAACAAGTCCAGGTCCGTATCCTTATGGTATGCCTGTTGAATTGTGGGAGCCGTACCAGGCATATCCGGTGAATCAAAATCTGAACCCAAATGCAAATGCCTTTTGGCCTTTGGGACAGTTTGAACAAACATCCAGGGTCTTCAACGTAGATAGATGTACATATTACTCGCCTCAAGGCGAGGTACAACATGCACCCGAGGGTTTCAATATAGATGGATGTACATATTACTCGCCGCAAGGTGAGGTACAGTACACGAACCCCGCATTCACTCATGGTGGTCAAGTCCCATCCTGGAATCCTGAACTTCAAGGAATGCAAAATTCTACTTGGTTTCGACCAGATGCTCAATCCTTTGAACCCGGCTTCACACCAATCAACCCTTATCCCTTCCACAACTACTCCTCCATATCACCCCACGCCTCCCATTGTCTTCAACCACAGCTCCTCCATCTAACTCCGGCAGTGAATCAGTGGATGGAGGAGAAAATTAAGGGTGATACTGGTGAGGAGAGAGATGCTGAAGGAAATGTGAAGGGATTTGCTTGGTGTGGTGATGTGGGGTGTTCGTTTTGCTGGGAGTAGTTAAATGGTTGTGTGGCTATTAAAGTAAAAAAAGCCTGGACCATATTTGTATGGCAAGCATTTTTGGATTGCGAATCTCCCAATGCTAATAGGACAATCCAAATAAATTCAATTCTTGTCAGCGACTGTCACACGTTCACGACAGTATCCCCGTTCTCCTCTTTTTTATTTCCTGACCAACCATTTATGAATGTAACAAAACCTCAATAACCAGCCGACTTCGTCAACTAGCTCCTATCATTTAATGCCGCTCTTTGTTCCATGACTTTTACCTGCCTTATTGCGCTATCATTCGCTGTATCTCTCCCTCCCCTGGTGCTCCTAGGTCACAAAAAGTTCAGGTGGCACATGCATGAAAGCCGTCTCATTCTGAAAATTGATTTAAAAAAGAACCTTTCATCAATCTAAGAAATGGAAATATTCATATAATTCTTCATCATTTTCTTTATATGTTCATCATGCTTCTACGCTCTTGATAGACTCAATACTGTGCCATAATGTGAAGTGTTTATGCGGGGGTTTGTGCACGGACCAGTTGAACATGTAGGTTCCAGAAGGGATAATCTACAAGCTTCACTTTCCTATATCTGTCAACCTATCTTATTTTTGTTCATGATATCGCTTGCTCTTACTTTATCTTTAATAAAAGAGAAGATTAATAATGAAAGGAGATTAGAGAAGAAGCCCAACATTGTGATTGGCCAATGTTTTGCTCCTATTTTAATACCGGCAGCGCAAAACGCGGTTAGAAAACTCTACAGACTTCACTTGATATCACTGCCGCTTTCACTCCGGCGAAAAGAAAATACGCAACCGGTCGGATTTAAGAACCAGAGCCTCTTACTCCGATCGGTTAGCTAGCGTGCTTCCCACAAACCAAATAATCTCAATAATTCCCTTGTCAAATCTTTTTCTTCCTTTTCATCCCCGATCCAACTTCTCAAGAGCACACCTTTCGCAACGCGCAACACCCGCATCGCAAGTAAGGAGCCCCCGATATTGCGCTTAACACTTGCTAGCCTTTGAAGCAATTAGAACTCCTTCTCATCTCTTGTAACTTCTTGTTCCGCGACCTCCCTTCGTTGTCGCTGCTGCAGCCGCCATCATGTCCTCAACACCAAGAAAGCGCGACTCCCTGAAGAAAGAAGATCCTACAACACCACAAAGCCAAGAAAAGGCGCCAAATAGGCCCCGATCAAATGCAATCTTGCGCCCCAGAAACGACATCCTCCACTCCAGAACTGCAAGAACTACAGGCGTAGCGCATCTACCAGTTCCGCGGAACTTGCGCGCGTCCGCTCAAGTCGAGGAATTTCTCAGTCGCAGTATGCCCTCTCCATCCGACTGTCTCATATCGCTGAGGCATGTTCTGTTTGCGATGTGCCTGGTTTGCTGGCGACAAAATCAAGCTTCCCACTTCGTTGCGGGAGTTGGACGAACAGGTAAGACCCTCTCCATTTGCTCATTCAAGCTGCTGCACGTACTGATTTTCAAAAGAAACTTTCCATGACTCTTTTCACCCAGACCACTATTCTGTTGAGACATTGGAGCCATCCAATTCTCCTCTTCCTTCACAACCAAGTAACGAGCACACTCTACACCTACACTCTAATTGCCATCCTGCATCTCCTCTGGTCTCGAACACCTTGACATTCGGGGTGTGCAGGGGTGTGCACAGGCCTTCAACTCCCTTCACGTGCAGAGCGCCAGCAGAGGCGACCAGAAGCCGCTGTTGCTGTTCACCGAGCAGCATGGCCCGACGGGTCAGCCCGATCAGGACCAGACGCTTATCTTCACCCATAGCCAAGAGCGTCTTCAAGGCTCTGCGATCCGCCCTTGTTTCCTATTGAGAATGGCAAGCCTCAAGGTTACGCTCTGAGTGACCCTTCTGCTGCATCCTCTGAAGAAGAAACTCAATCTCGCACCCCCGCTGTCGTCTTCACTGCCAGTCGACATTAAAGAAATACTAAATTATGTGGCGAGAAAAGCTCTCATTGCCTGGAAGCTCATCGCTGCGATGAGTGCCTGACCCATTTCACTTCGATCAGTCTATTCCCAAACAAGTCTTACTGTTTGTTGGGGAATAGACTGATCAAAGTGAAACGGGGAGGGCATTCCATACTTATGGAAGCTCATGGCACTACCTGGTTGGGTAAAGAAACCCCATCCTGATGTTGAACACCTTGACTTTTGGGGTGTGCCGAGCCGTTTTGATTCCCACAGTATGTGTCCCTCCCTGGCTTGAGATTTCAGCTTCGATTTGACTGACAATTTTCGAGATCATCTCGCTCGCACTTCAAGCGTAGTAGGCCTCTCATGGCCGATGAAGAGATTCCTTTGTGTGCACAACCAGCATACGTTGTTAACTGGCTTCTAGCAAACGAAAGATACTTGGCAGGAGACTATTCACAATGGAAAAAATGCAGCTGGTGTATCTTTTGCACCAACGAGCGCGCTGGAAAGCTAATTCGGTGGGAACAATCCAAGCGTCTGATGCAAGGAACCATGGTCGCCTTATCTCCTCAAACCGACAATTTCCAAAGCATTTGCAAGGTTGCTATCATTGCTGCTCACCCTTTGAGCTGTGGTCTAGATCGTAATCCCGTATGGTGTTGAGTTCGTATTTGTACGGATCATTAGATGAAAAAGATTTGTCTCTCAAATATTGGTTTTCTCCGTGAGATCTTGTGATGACAAAATAAAGAACAGAGGTTGCAAAGATTACTGAAGCCATTCAAACACATTAAACGCTTCAACTTTGACAGGGTATTTGATTGATGTTATGTGTAATATAGAGCACAACCATAAACAAGTCAGAATGTTTTTCATTTCAACTTGAAGAAGCAGCTGGAGGACCCTGCACTAAGCCGGCAATATGAAAAGACTTCAATAGAAACGAAAGAAACGGACAGCAAGCCCACCAGGCTACCAAATGACAAGGCTGCAGTGAAGCATTCCCAGCCATTGTGTGCTTTTCAGTCCCAATAAAGCACCGGCCGTCAACATAACGCCGAAAATGCCCCCGTTGCTCCGACAGCCTTGCCTTTACGCGACTTCCACAACCCTCCAACTTCTTCCTCTTCTTTTTACTGCGCGCATCCGATCTTTCCTTCAGCCATCCTATCGCAACGCCTTTGGGTGTTTGCGCCATTCTCTCTATACATCTCCCGCAACCAATTTCTGATAGCGCTTTTCGTCTCTTATATCGGCACAGTTAATTTCGAAGATGACTTTCGGTTCCTTTTTAGCCTCTCTCTTTGAGGCACATTTAATTTTGAAGACGTCTTTCCGTTACTTTTTAGCCTCTCTCTTTGGAGCTTCGGAGGGGCCAGTGAGGGTATGGTGGGTGAAGAACGAGAGATGGGACGAAAACGTGCTAGAAGAGGCATTGTTCGGGCTGAAGGAGGAAGATCTCCCGAAGAAGGTTTGCTTGCATTTTCATCTGAATAACTTCCATTGGATCAAAACAAAGACTAATGTTCTCTCTTTGACAGATGCAAGAATGGATGCCGATTGTGGAGCTGCTTGACGACAAGAATGGAGACATTTTTTGGAGAGTGCTTATAATAGATCGCTTCGGCAACCCATATCAAGTTGTTAGAGAGAATTCTGAGTTCGGAACGCGCAATCTATATGTGTGTTCTGTTCACCAGCCGACCGAAAGCTTGGTGGATGAATGGTATGGCGCAATCAAGCGGAAAAACAGCTGGAGGGTAAGACAGATCAAAATCTACCTTCCGCTTGACAACTCTCTCCGCAACACCTTCCCATCAATCTTCAAACCAACCGCACTATTCAAGATGGCATCAAACCCAGCAAAGAAGTACAGACAGCTACCCTACGACAGCATGGGGGAAATACTCCATCGCTGCATGCAGAAATTCGTCGCACGCAAGCTCTTCCAGGGCATCCAACCACCAACGATCAAGAACCGGCGGACTCGCGTTACCAAGGGCCTCGATGACGGTGGCGCGTCTGAGAGTGGAAAGCAAGCCTGGGACTGGAGTGGAGGAAACGAGATGGAGGGTATCAGGGTCGACCTCGCGGCGCCCACTTGGGAGGAAGACAAGCTGTACAGAGACGCCCACTACGGCAAATACCGCGCCCTCAGAATGAGCTACCTGCGGAACTCTTGGACTATCGACGAGACGGTTGGGGGTGGAGAGATCTGGGGCGAGATCGGAGATATCAAAGCTGAGGAAGGAGCGATTGGCGCGGAGGATACGACTGGGGACGAGTTGGCTGATTTGGTGGAGGAAGTCACGATGGAGGCACACATTGGAGCATGAAGAGATATTTCTGGCGGATTTGAGCGGCTTGGAAGGGGTGGGAGATCGAATACCCAGATCGAATGCACAGCAGTTGTCGGAGTCTATATCACAAGAATGAAGCAACAGAAGGCCGCATTTGGCTCTTCTTCTCTGGGGAAAAGCATCTTGACTTCCACAACACCGTGAAATGTGCCATTAATTGCAGAATTGAACAAGGAAGGAGCTAACCGGTGGCTCTTGCCACAAATAAATCACGAAGCAAACTGATACACGAGCGGGTTTGGTAATAGACAAATCAATTCAGCAACTAATCAATAGTTCTACAGTTACCAGAGCGTCCCATAATATTGCGGAATACGAGCTCTCCAAATTCCCAAGTCCCAAGTCCCAAGTATCCAACTTCCAAAATGCCTCCCTTTCTTTCCAGTCATTTACTGCTTTTTGTTCTCCTAGTTTCCACGGGGAACAAACTCCTCCATTCTTCAGGGCAAGATGGAACGCAGCTCTTCGTTTCTCCTTTTGGAGGTCATCCTTGGACTTCGCGAGCTTGGCTATCATCCAAGTGGCGCTGCCTGCTTCCATTTTGGCGATTTCGGCTTCGCTGTAAACTGGCGTGGAGCTTCTGGTGGCGATACTGCTCGCGGTAGTAGTGCTCATAGAGGAAGAGGAGGACCTGGTGGTGGCAGGTGTCGTTCTGATGCTGTTGTTGGCTTCTGGAGCTGCTTGCTTGAGGAAATCACGGAGCTGCTTCACCAAGCGCTCCCTCTCCTCCGACCTACGTTCCTGCTCCTACTTGACTGGGCGATCCTCGATAACGTATCCGACGTATGGCAGATCGGTAGTGTCCATTATGATTGTTGTCGCGTGCTGTCGAAGAACGTTGATTTTTTGTTCTGAGGATGACGAGGCCGAAGATCGAGCTGTTGGACTTTGTATCCAACGCGAGACCGAGAGCTTCGACTGAGAGGTGCCTGGCCGAGAAGACTTTTGGGGAGGGAGACGGGCGGTTTTGATGTCGACAAGATGTGGGGCTGTCAAAAAAGCGCTCGGGAACTAGAAGTGTTGGGTTAGTTCTAACATCATTTGATGTGCTTGACGGATACAGGGGTGGATGAGTTAGGATGTAGGGCCGTTGGAAATGGCGCCGCGATTTTAGCCTTCGAGTCACAGCAACAAAGAACCGCCGTCATGTTACTGTGCATAGCGCCCGATCGTTCTGGTAACTTCACCTAGTCACTTGCAATTAGGGCTTCGAAGCACGCGTGATATAGTTTCAAAATTTCAAGTGAGCGTCCCCACTGTTGCCATAGAAATGGGATGCATTTTTCTGGTCAACTTCTGCTACGAACATATATGCCATGCGCAGGGGTCAAGGAATGCCTCGGCCTCGGCCACAACCGCATTTGTAAACGTTTTGATATTTTTTTGGCTGGGTGTTTCTCCATGTTCATTTGTCTTGGCCTGCTCTAAGTCTGTCTGCATCTTTTTCGCTACATTGAACTTGGATTTTGAAACCAGAGGAAACCAGAGTGTGTGATAGGGATTCAGTCAAAGAATTGCTGGACCATATTTCTGAATGACTATCCATGAAACACTTCAAAGCCGCTCATTTACGGCATTATTCCAGTGAACAACTGCAATGCCAGACAAAAGTACCGTATCTTGCCTAATTGATGATATCCATAATTTCTTTTGTGTGTGCTGCCATTCACAGAGCCTATACTACGATCACTGTGCCTTTTTTGCGTGCAGTGAATGTGACTAGGAAAGCCTCTGGGATTTTCCGCAATCGGGACAACAGCCTACTATCTATTGCCCGTGCTCATTGACTTCATTGTTCAATTCACTAACGTGATTCAGCGCACAAATTCTTAAACCCCACTCCAGCCTTCAAATCTCGGTCGCGATCGCACTTCGGGACTACGTCTCTCAACATCCCACAAGACAAAGCAAATCGCAAATCGCAAATCGCAAACACTCTACCCTTACTAGCTACTCGCATTCTCAAAGAGCAAATACACAAGCGCAGATCGCGTAAAGACAATGGCCATAGAAGTGGGAAGACGTAAGTTATTCCGTATATATTCACAGAGCTTCGCTGATGTCTCGGAAGACACGTCCCCAGAATTTGAAATGGAGGATTTTACTGGTAGCCCAGCGCAGGACTTGCATTTCGAAGCGGAGATTGATATCGCCAGTGAAGACCCTACTCAGATCGAAGAGGTTCCTGATGACCATCATGAGCTTTCTGACAATGAAGGAAGAGTCGCAGATGCCGATTTATCGCGGTTCAAAGAGACTCAAGATGACAAGGCGGACCTTGACGAGGCTGACCAAAAGACCGTCGAAAAGATCGTTGCACTTTTGTCGCAAGCGCCCAACAAAAAGGAAGAAACAGATGAATGCAATTCGGCATGCGAGGACATGACGTACACCACGGACTGTAGGATGGTGGATTCTTCTGATTCTTCATCTTCAGACTCCGATGACGATATGGAGCGAGGATTTGAAGATATTCCCTTTGATGACCTTTTGGAAATCGAAGCTGACACCAACATACCCGATGACACTTTCGACGCCGAATCACCATTGCCAGCTTCGAACTACAACCGTGATGACTCGGATCCCAGCGCAGAGCCATCATCGTCCCCAACTCGCATTCCCGCCCCCAAGAAGGCTCTCAATGGACGCGTTCGCGCCAAAGGCCGCATGCGCCGTTCGTCGCTTCCTATCTCCAACACTCCCAAGAAACTCGCCAACAAGCCTTCTCCCGAGGATAAAAATGCATCTGCAGACGACTCCGCAATCTTGTCAGAGGACGAGGCAGAGCCAAATTTGGAAACCCGCATGCTTAGGTTGGACAATGAGCACGAGGAGATGATTTTGTCTGGCTTCCAGCTCTACGATGCGATGGTCACGGATGCTGAGATTGCTCTATTCGACCTCCGCTCGCTCGCACCACATCGTGTTAGCTGTCCCAGCTCCCTTCGTCGCTGTTGGACTATGCCTTCCGAGGACTTTGCCGATGACTTGGTAGATTTCGGAGATGAGGTAGATATGAAGGGCTGGGATGGTGACGACAACGCTTCGGACGATGAAGAATTGGGCAAATATGTGAGAAAGACGACGACTTTCACCGCGAGACTTTCCATTGAGCGACGCACATCGAAGCATTGATGATTTTTTGACCGAGGGGATTTTTTCATTTTCTGAGTTTTCTCCATTTCGATTTTTGACATTTGGTCAACACCAACTAATATGACTTGGTAATCCATGCATAGGGCGGAAAAGCTCCTTTTGGGATCCAAGGAGACGCATTCGGAGCGCTGGGAATGTTTGTTAGTAGCAGCAATGATTTTTCATTTTCTAGTAGTCACAATACGATCTTTATGCATTGAGACAGCCAATATTTGAGCCAGGTGATGACCCAAACGTGTACCCCAACCACCTGATATTCCCTGCTGCCTTTTCACTTGCATATGGAATTGAATTTTCTCGTCAGTTTGGTTTGTGTGGTGTAAAAACATGCTGGCTTGTGCTAGGTCTGCCACCGAGCTTGGTCCCGTGACATGGAAATTGATTGGCTCGCTTATTCACTTGGCATCCGCTCCCCTATAACAGGAATTGGGTGAAGCGATTTTCGTAGAAACAGCCGGCTCGAGCCCGTTCACTATAGTGCCCGCCGTCAGAATTAGCACGAAGGGACCCACAACGACGTAGTAGATATAGAATAATTCACTGCCCGTAGGAACGTAACTGTAGCGTTCGCACTAATTTAATTCGCACTTTAGAAGGCTTGGAATGAGCTCTCCCTCTCCCACTCCCAACCTTTCCCACAACACCTGAGGAAAATTAAAAGTTCTGCGGATTTTCAAAACTCAAGCAACTCCACCAAAAACAATTTCGTACACGATTTCTTTCCAGCAACGCAGCAAGAAACTCGATACTTGAGTCCTTCAGTAATACACTACTTTTGGAAGTAGGCCTGATCACCTCAACGACACTCACGACCCAAATTCCCTGCAATTGAATCACTGCTTCCCGCCACTTCGAAACAAAAGTCCCGGACATTTTTACAACAATGTCGACAACCACAACCACCTCTTCCTCCTCAACCGGCCTCACATTCGAGCCATCCCCGCCACCTCAAAATTACAATCCAAACACATTTACGACAACTTCCTCAACCGCAACCTCCTCCACTACCTCCTCATCCTTAACGGAATTTGAATTCGAGCCATTTGACTGGGCCGACGAGGTGAACGAAGCAGTAGGACTCACCGTAAGTTTTTGAGTTATTGATACCGGTAAAGCTGTGCAGAGTACTAACACAAAGCAGGGAAGCACGAGTTCAAAAGTCCAAATGGAAGAGCAAAGCTCATTTGAAGGGCATTTTTCACAGACCGTAGAGGCGGAAGAATCCGAGGAGGCAATTTTCAGCGACGAGGAAAATGAAGGAGTCGGCAATATGCGGGAATCACAAGACTTCGTAGACTTCGAGAAGGAACCTTCTATTCACAACAACAAATTGAGACGACCACGCACTCGTGCACGTCGAACTATACCTGAAGCCATCGAAATCGACGTAGCTTCTGAGAATAATTGTCGGGTATCGAAGTGGAGTAGGCCAACAGCGATGGATAACTTGAACAACTGGAATGGAGCAAATGTTGTTTGCCAAACCTCCGACGAGCCGGCTTGTGACTACTGGGACCTCTCAGACACAGAGGTTTTGGTGCGAGATGCACTCAATTCCAGCACAAGCCCATCCACAACCAACAGCGCGTTCAACAGAACCTCACGTATTCCACGCCGCTCTCGCAGTTCCCGCCGTGGCGACAGTTTCGACTACAATAGCTACGACAACTACAACTCCATCGACGAAGACCCCGACCAATCAGCAGATGTCGACGATGAGTTCAATCTCGGTCTCGCCATGGGCATCAAGATGCCTAGGGAAGTCCGTCAAAGCACTCTCCCACCTCGCCTCCGAAACCTCGATGATTTTTACCAACTCCCAAGTGAAGGTCCGCCCAAACCAAATCTTGGTATCCGTCCAATCCGCTCAATCGAAAAGGGAAAAGAGTTTTCGATACAGGCGAAGGATTGCTTGATGAAATTCACCAAGTTGAAGGAGGAGATACAGTTGAGGCATTTGGGCATCAAGGTTGTAGAGACGGATATGAGCCATAGCGAAATTAAGTTTTTGAGGAATAAGATGCTTGGGGCTTATCGGTGTAAGCCGAGTGGGTTACGGAAGTGTTGGAACTTGGAGATTGACGCTTGAGGGATGGTGTTTCGATGAGCTGGATTTGTATTTGAATTTGAGCATTTGAGCGGTACACCACGAGGAGAAGGGAAATTCAGACTGGGCATGCATCGCAAGTTTCATTCTGTAGCAGGCGTAATTTTGTATCACAGGCTTTGTACACTGGCAGTATCATCAATAGGAAATACAGCAAAAAACTTTACATCATCAGCGGCTCCTTTTAAGTGATGACGCTGGGAGCAAAGTACCTACGTAATTGGATAAACTTTCAAAATCATTTTGCTGCTGTTCTCGTGTCCCAGAATAACTAATAATGCTGACCAATGAACGTAACATGGAATTGAACCCTTGAAGTTTGAGCTGCAGCAAGAGCTAGGTACAGAAAACCTGCCCCGGTTTGTGCCTCAAAATCACGTGATTACCCCCCTTCCCACGGTGCAGGAGCCAAGTGCAAGTTAGCACGGCTACACCACATAATCATGAGCTTCCGTCAAGTATCAGGAGTTGATTGTGTCAGAGGCCACGCGCTATATTCAAGTGCGGATGATTTCGTCAAGCTCATGATCTAGCATCACGCTCCAAGGCAAACTCCCATCTGAATTATAGGAAGAGACAAACTTTGTAATACAATTTCTATATAAGCTACATGGTTAGTCTCCCAGATAAACTTTCCAAACCACCAGCAGAGTCTTTTACCAACGCACTTCTTTATAAGAGCTTCACAGCGAAGCGCGCCGGCCGCACTCTGTATAAACCTCGGCACGCACTTAACAAATTCCGATCCGGCATTGCCAAAAAGTCGCGTAGCTGTTCACCCCTGTTTGTTATTTCCCGCTAGCATCTGTAATAGGCAAGGCGGTTCACACAAAGCCAGCCACAATTTCGGTTGCCTGAAACGCGTTCTGTTACCCTGTAAATTTCTTTATTTTTCCAGACACTTCGCAACCGCAACACCACCATCTTCTGATTTCCATTGACCTTCGCAACCCGTCCTTTCAAGCAATCTTTCCGCACGATACCCAGTCGATACTAGTCAAAATGGCATCTTTGAATGCACAAGAATACGAGGCTTCTGAGGTATTTTACTCAATGCGTTGAAGGGGGATGTTATATATGTATTTTGAAAGGTTGCTAATATTGTTTTTGCACAGTCTCTTGAGCCTGATACCGTTGCGAGCCAGACTAGCTCACTTCGGGGAGGCGGAAAAGATGGTGAGGAGGTAGAAGAAGAAGAGGAGAAGCCACAAGTAAGCTCTACTCTTAGTCATTCCTGCGTCATCTTTGCCCTATTCCCGAATGTCCATTCAATCTACACTGAGTTCTCTATTGCTTCAAGCTACAACACCAGATAGCTTGAATAGCTATTGAGCGATATGCCGCTTGCCTCTAAAGCTCGACTTGGTGTAGCGCGCCCTATTATTGGATATCCATTCAATCTACACCGAGTTCTCTATTGCTTCAGGCTACAACACAAGAAAGCTTGAATGGCTATTGCACGATATGCCGCTTGCCTCTAGAGCTCAACTTGGTGTAGCGTGCAATTCATATCCAATTCTCTGTTATCTCGAGCGAGAACACAAGAGAGCTTGAATGGGAATTGAACGATATACCGCTTTGCCTCTAGAGCTTATCTTGGTATAGCTCTCAATCCTCTATTATCTCGAGCGAGAACACAAGATAGCTTGAATGGCAATCGAAGGATATGCCAGAGCCAATCTTCTGTTTGCCAAAATGCATGCTAACTCTACCCGCAAATAGTCTCCGGTCGCAGAAGAAACCCAGGCCATTTATGCCTTGAACCACCTTGGCGAGAAGCCAAACCACGTCCAACCAAGACGGGTAAACCGAAAGCCGGCGACGAAAAGCAAGGCGAAGTTTTGGGAGGCTGCGGAGGATAACTTCGAGGGTTACCTCTACTTCGTGGACGGGAGCTCTGTCCACTGGAGAGTTATTGAGGAGAAGATTGCCGAGGTTCGTGCGGAGCTCGCCGAGCCAGATTTCTTAACTCTGGCTGTAAAGCACTTTGGAGAGGCCCAGATCGGCCCCTCAACCGAGGAAGAAGTCAGAAAATGGCTTCCGTACCAGTTGGAGAGGGAGGGGATTTTTTGGCGTTTTGTGGAGAGGGAGGAGAAGAAGAGAATGGGGATGTTGAGAGTGGTAGCAGTCCACTGGGAGAGAAAGGTGGCTTTCCTCCGGCGCAGAGAGTTCGAGGAGGAGCTGGCGGAGGCTGAGGCAGAGGCAAAGGCAGAGGTTGAGGCTTCTTCTGGAAGCGACGGTGATGGAGATGGAGATGATTCGGATGGAGATGATGCAGATGATATGGATGTGGACGAAGAGTAGGACAAAGTATCCTGTAAGTGCGGTTCCAATCCTAAAAGCTGGCCAAAGCTAACTCATTATTTGGATTTATAGGACTCTTATCCCCCTCTCCACCAAGGAATAACCCCTTTCCCCTCCCCCTTCACCACCCTCATCACCATCCTCGGCACACCTTTACGTACCTTTCAAACGCCGGCGGACTCCTCTAAGCAATCTTTTGAGAACACCATTCTCGATAGAATACCCCTGCAGTGTACCCTCTCGACCTTTCGCAAACAGGAATGGGCTTTATTTTGATAGTGGGCTCTTGGTTTTCACCAGGGAGTACGGAAAGCATACGCATACGTGGGTGGTAATTTGGTACAAAGGGATGATTGTAGATTTACTTTCTGGAAAGCTTTTGGCTTATTAATACGACGACCTTTGTCTGGTTGAAGCACAGCGTACAGCCTTTATTGCAGACATTGTCTTTTCCTTCAAAACTTGACTCGTCCTTGACCTCTTGCACACTATGATTGTTAGTTTGTAAACTCTCGCACCGCCAGGAGACAGCCAGTTGCATCCTGCGCTTAATTTGAAGACTGGCAACAGGAAAGCAAAGCTCTCCAACCTCGCAATATTATTTGTTCCGTCTTCCTGGAAACTTTGAGGACAATACCCCTCTTGCCTTTGTTTAAAACTCCTCCACTAGAACTCTCATTTTGAACTTCTTGCCTTCCATGACCCTCACCTTAAAGCAGGCTCTCCTCACACTATTCACTATGGTCCAGTAACAGCCCTTAACCCTAGTGCACTTATAGAGAAGCAACGGCAGGATTTCCCGAGCGCTCCCACCCCTTGATCAGTGAATGCCCCTTGGGGTTGTTTGAAGGAGGCTGGGCAAACAAATAGTGCCCCTGAAAACACATAGCTCATGACACGAATTCCGACTTTCACCAGTACGCCTCAATTAAATCAAGGCAGCTACTAACAAAACTCGGCTTCCCAGCGCTATTCACTGTTGAGAAGCCGCTCTATTGAGTGCAGGTGAGTCACTTGCAGGGGTAAGCGAGTTTAGGAGGCTAGCAGCGACGGTCGGCGGCTCCTCGGGTAGAGTATAATAAGCTCCCCTCTCTCACTCCAACCTTCCTTCCTTCCAACCAACCTCCCCCCACTTCAACCTCGTCTTTCGCAAACGAAGATCATCGCTTCGACTGTCGCAACCTTCTGCATATCTTTAATCATAGCATCTCGAGAGCAAATGTATTGTAATATACATACGACAATGAATTCCACGGAAAGATATTTAGATGGTGTATTGATGACGGAGGCCGAGACATTTGGAGAAGTTGATGGCGACCGAAGCCCGCAGAGCGATCAGTCCGCTGCCATTCCAGCGCCAGCGCCCACAGAAAGAGGCTTACAGAACATGTACTACGGAGGATATGAAAGCGAGGGTGATATGGATTTTCGCCAGTTTGCTGCTACCGCCCAACAAGGCCAGACTGGCGAGAGCCAGGAAGAATACATGGCTAATGCCAATCTTGGTGGAACAACAGCTCAACCATCCATCAACGAAGAGCCCTCCGGTGAGTTTGTGATGGGCAACCCATTTTGGGACGACGAAAACAACCATAACGGACATGTACCCATGAACAACACTTCTGGTACCTTGGGTAAGCCTCTCTCAGACCTCTATTGGACCGCCGCGAAGCCTACTAGTTCACACGCAGCCACCCACCACGCTGGATTTGATGCTGACCCGGAAAACGATGGCTTGGCCGGGTTCGGTAGTAGCGAGCCGGTCGGTAGCAGCGCTGGATTCGGAGAGCCTTTGAGAGGATTGTCGATGCATAACTACGACGACAATAGTCGGTTCGATATGCACCACGATCACCCCCACCAGTCAATGAACCAGACAACAAACCATGGCTTGAGAGATGACTACACACCGAATCCCAGCCCGGTTGATTTCAGCCAGGGCACCATGGGTCTGAGTGGTTTAAGCCAACAGGAAACTGGTAGGCATTTCCTGAAAAATATGGTACCAGCTCGGCCAGCTAACAACTTCGTGGAAGGTCATGATAATCAGTATGGTATACGCCAACCACTGGGAGACACCCCTCAACCCCCTGATGCCCCAATGTCGCCCTTTACCATGGCACTACAGAGCACACCAAATCCGTCTCCATACAACCTGAACTTCCAATTCGGTGCTGGATTGCTCCAAGTTCCCCCCGCTGGAGGTGTCAACATGGGAAATGGCAATTCTTGGAATAGCCCCTCAGTCCCAGCCTTCCGCAAGACAACCTCGAGCTCACCTCCCTCCTCCTATTCGACTTGGGTTGCCACGTAAGATTATTGCGCGATACCAATCCCAATATCCGCAATGGAAAAATGTGGCTCACCATCGGAATGATGAGGGATACGACAACGACGGCACTCATTGGAGAGACCTACGTCCCGACTTCAAGAGGGAGCATGCCTCTGAGGAGATGTATTCCGTTAGAAAGATCTTGAGATGGAATCTTCCTGGCAGATACGATGGACCAGACAATGATTTGGTAGCGATGCGATGGGCCATTGTGAACTTAACCAGAGAAGAAAAGTTATTGGTTAACCAGGGTTGGCTCGATGATGAGAACCGCAGATTCAACCAGGTGAAGACACTGTTGAAGTCCTTCGCTCGACGTGGAGGGCAATGGTCTCAGAATAGCCTTCGCATTCGGGAGTGGAAGGCTGAACAGGCCCAGCTGGCTCAGGCTCAGCAAGCTGCAGCTCCAGCTCCTGCCCAGGTGCAAGTTCCGGCTCCGGCTGCCCCCCAGCCTTCGACTCAATTGTAGTTGAGGCTCAAGATGCGGATTCGGGACGCTCATAAAGAGGTGATGGTAAGACCCAACAACCCCACACACATACCAATGCTGACTTCTGAATCTAGCCGCTACACTAGTGTACACCACACGAATTCGCCATTGTAAGGAATGGTTTCGAGACGAAGATTAATATAGTTACATTGTCGTATTGGAGATATTGGGAATTCTGGGAATATTTTGTCAATAATGGGTTGATAGTCTTGATTTAGCTGCCCTAAATTTGCAATTGAATCTTGTCCCCATAATTAGTAGTATCCATATTCAGCGTGCGTGGTGAACTTATCTTGAATTATTGAAGCCCAAGTGACCTTTCGAAAGAAAGAAATCCCTGAAAATAACCATAAGACTTGCAACTTTCTCACTTCGACAATAAGAGAGCTGCAGAACATCTCCAACGCGGCTTCCGGTTTGCTTAACGTGGGTTATAGCATCCAACATCCGCTGGTAATTTAAAGGATTTGAGCATCGTTTTCGGCTGCAACACTGTTGAACATCGCAAGTAGTTCTAACACCCTTGCGTTGTATATAAATAACTATCCCCCAAAGCTAGCAATAGCCCCATGGAAATCTGTTTGCAAGGTGCCCAATTCTCCCATTATTATAAGGCTCATGGTATGTATAGAACAATCTAGGAGAATCAAGAGACGCCTGAGAACCAGATACGGAGCTTTTTCGTTCTTGAAACACCCCTGTCACAATGCGCTTCAGAAAGTGCAGGCCAATCAACATGGCGTGGCTACCCTCAAAGAGGCTGATTCTGGTGGCCGGAAGAGTATTAATAACAGCGCACGGATCTTTGTAATATCAAGGCTTTATAACGCTGCCAAGCGTTTTTGACCGACCGAAGTAACGGAGGCGGTCGGCCAAGTGACCACTCCCAGCCACTTTGTTCACTTCAACCCTCCTCAACATCATTTGGGCACCATAGCTCATAGACACTTGTGCACTTCTTTGAAAATCAACCACTTCGTACTTGACGTCAAAAGCAACCCCTGCGACAAAGCAAATAGCAGATTCGAGGTAAGCCAGAAGAACTCGGCAGCGCTCTCTGGAAGGTACTAACTCTCAGCGATTTCAAGCGTTACGAAAAACGATCAACCGCCGCGACCACAACACCACTCTGAGATCTATAGGAAAGCATAGCGAGCCGCGATTCACGATGAGTTCTTTAGCAATGATTTTTGGCGCAGAAGTGCGAACAAGTGGTGCGAATGCCGAAGGCGCGGCATCTACACCGAAGAGTGGCAACGCCGATGTCCAGGGTATCCAGGAAACGGCTGCGCCAACATGGGATGAGGTGGTCAAGTCCAAATAGAGCCAGAGTTTCTCACAATTCGAACGCTCTAACGATTTCAATGACTATTTTCACCCAGGCCACTATTCTGTAGAGACAGAAGAGTCTGGGTACTTCGCGCCTAAGGTTGAAGAAAGGCCCTGCAACCCTCGTTCGGAAGGACCTCATCTCAGTGATACTTCTGCCTTCGGTAGCAGCACCCCCTCCAACGAAGAGGGCAATGGCAGAGTGGATATGTCGTCGAATTCCAACCCTGCCAGCGGAATTGATAGAGTTGTTGCTTTCAACATCCTTGAAGATGAGGTGAATTCCAATGCTGAGGGGTCCGCAAGTATGCTATTCCTACAAAGCTCTTTTCGTTCCAGTGCTGACATAGTCTCAGATCCAACGGGCCCATTTCCTCTTGCTGATCCACGAGTAGGAATGCCGGA
This sequence comes from Hymenotorrendiella dingleyae, assembly GCA_003988905.1. Lineage (NCBI taxonomy): Eukaryota > Fungi > Ascomycota > Leotiomycetes > Helotiales > Helotiaceae > Hymenotorrendiella > Hymenotorrendiella dingleyae. The sequence continues at coordinate 21,958 of QYAP01000345.1, forward strand.
GTCCAGACTGCCTGCTCTCCCACCATCCTGTATGCCACAACAAACAGAGGCTTCTCATCAAAATGCCCATGTTGATCGCAGAGAAAGAATGCAATGTTCTTCGCCTTCAAAAGGAGCCCGGAAAGATTCTCCAAGCAGGTCAGCAGATGAAGACGACAAAGATCTCCCTACAATCGATCTTACCTTGCCGGAGAGGGGGGCCCCGAAAAGGAGATCGACATACATCGAGGCATCGCAGCCCAACTCCGCCGGCTACGATGCTAATGGCGTTCACTGGAGAGACCTGAAGCCCGATTTGCATCCATACTCCGCAGACCCAAGACCGCTCCATGAAAGCATCAGGGAACTGTGCAAGTATTATTCGGACGCAAAATATCCGGGGGCGTGCAATGAAGCTTTTGCTGAGGCGTGGGCCAGAGAGAACCTGAACAGGGCTGATTTAATCCGTCTGCGGGATATGCATTTTAATTATGAGCAGAAGAGATTCGATTGGGTGACGCCAAAGATCAAAAACTTCGCGAGAGTTGGAGACCCATCACCCAACGACCTTCGGAAAGCGGAAGCTCGCGAGGAGCGGCGACAGATTAATGCGCATCTTCAACAGCAGAATCTTCCACCCCCGCTCCTGCCCCAGCCCCAGGGACAGCACCAACATGCGCAACCCCAGGGAGCCCAGCATGTCCAAGTTCAGGCTCAACATGGAAGCAACGCAGGAGGAAACGCCGTGGCATCGACGCCAAACAGTGGTTGGAACAATTGTGGCCCACGCGCTTTTGAGGGTATCACCACAGTCGAAGAGGACCTCTCAGACATCGAGGAGGGACCTCCAAACCCTAGTTATGCGGCCATGCTAGGGTGTTTCTGGGTTGATGCGCAGGGGGTAAATGATCCTGTCGAGGACGAAGATGAGGAGGCTCCAGAGGAAAACCGGCCACCCAAGAGGCGGAGGTAAGTCTCGCAACATTTCGAAATCCTGAAGAAACCCTACTGATGATGCTAGGATTACTCGGTAGAACAGAGGTTCTCGTAGCAGGAGGACAAAAGGCTTGGTGTTTTCACTCGAAACTTGAAGAATTTGTTAGTCCGTTTTAGGAGTACTGTACTCGAGCAATGAAAATCTTTGACATCAATTCCAAATTAGTGCAATCCTTCAATTTTCAGTTTTATATTCCCATTGCGTAGTAAAAATCAGTAGTCGTGCGTTCCAAAGTTGCGAAGTTCCAAGGTTCGAGGTTCAATTAGGCACGTGATAATACCCTGGCTTCCAAGGTTCTTTCGCTTAAGATAGGGGCTTATCGCCGACGGACATTCACTCGATGGTCCCAGTGTACAAATGCTTTCCAACACCGGCTGGTGTCAACGCATGCTTTGCAAGTTTTCGTTCATAGTTGTAGACCGCCAACATTCCACCATATATTCTTGAAAATGCCGCGTACTTTTGTAATGAGCGATAACTTGACAGACAGGAGAAGACGGACCCAGAGCACCCCAGAATGGACCGAAATGGTGTCGAAAATACCCCGAAAGCCAAGCCAAGTTTGCATCCGCAGCTTCTGGCAGATTGGATCCCCTACGTACGCCAATATCCGCAGCATTCTTTGAGACAACGGAAAAGGCATTGCGGTAGTTGGAGAGCTGGGGGTAGGCCAGCTAGGGCTTCGAAAGATAGTGAGGCAGCAGACAAAAAGGTGAACAATGCCACGCATAGCATATATATGAGTTTCGTGGCTGGCATAATACGAGAGCATTTTGGAATGATACGCCGTCTTCGACAATACTGCATTTGCCAGAAACAGCTTCGCGCGAGAGTCGGAAGCACTGCTGGCAGCAGATCCTCAGACTCACGAGTTAGCGTCGCGATCCTTTTAGGTCCGCAGATCTTGGTTCTCGCGATAACTCGTAGTTTCTCTACTTCAGAAACTTCAATCTCCTCGCTGCTACAATTCTGCTGGATAATTTGACATTGCTGGGCCAAGTATACGATGTCGCTTCGAAGAATAAATATCGCTGAGGACTCGAAATCATAGTAGTGTCTCCAGGATCTATTGTTGTTATATGCCAAGAGTTGATGGTCAGTTACGAGCCAGAAATTCGACTGGCAGATGGTGCCGTTTTACGATTCTCGAGCAATTTTGGGAGAAGACTCGCAGCAAGAAGTGGCTCATACGCCAACCACTTCCGGCATTTATCTGCCACCATAGGTAGGACAGCATTTTGATGCTAATTATGCCAGAACCGCTGCTGACTACGAGTCCTTGTACCTCCTTCTGTCGAAATACTCCCTACCATCGTCGAATTCCCCGACGAGAAGAAGATTTTGGATTTGGATCGCCCATGTATGGCCACCAGTTGCATGAGCAAAAACCCGAGAAGCGCCTCGTACGAAGAAAACAACACAAAGACAGCAGTAAGGATATTATACTGGTGGTACACATTGGGAGGACATGGTGCCGGCACGCGCTTCCTCTGCCATCACATCTGCCGCAATCTTGAGCGCCTCTGCTTCATATTTTGGTCTATTCCCAATGGCCTCCAGCTTTCACAGGCCCTTTGTGGTCGAATTGTTTCAATGTTGATGATTCGTCAGGTCGTGCTGGTTCTCCCCATAGATATGAGGCGACAAGCTACCAATATTGGGCTGCTCGTAGCTGTGGCTTTTCAGTAGGGCGTTAAATAATTTGTTGTCCGTGGAAAACTGGGTTCTTGTGCACATATTGTATCCGTAGACGTTCATTTTATCCAGAATTTCCATGCCAAATGCAAGTGAGGCTATTCCAACTTGGATCTTGTTCCTGAAGTTCCTCAAATAAGCCCAAAAGCTCCCCAAATAAAGGCTCAACCACCCCGAGTGGATTAAACTGTATATCGTTGGGCTACTTTTGGTGTTTCTTTCTGGAGTGAAGATAGAGAATTGCCTGCTTGACTAGGAAAATTCAACATCTGCAGGAACTAATTCCAGAGCTTCCCTGGAGCCTCGTTTCCCTCCAGCTCCTATATAGAGCCTTATAAGGCTCAAATCATCTTCAGCTCTGTATATAGCCAAAAAGGTACACTTAGCAGCCAGCATAGCCTTCGACTATTCACAAGAGCCCAGGACATTGGCAGTGTAGATCTTGAAACGCCGATGTAGACGACGAACAAAGAAACATTAGGCTTACATCCACCCACGATATTCCAGTGGAAAGTGAATCTGGATTGGCACGACGCGCTGGTTGCCAACGCGACGGTGTCAATAGCAGTAGCCAATCATAGCGAAGCCTGGTGCTAGCGTGGATGATGCCGCTAGCAGGGACGATACCGCGAAAATGGATGATACCGCCTACTATCTAGTACTTAAACGTAGCGGGCGGCCTCCCGAAAACATTTCTCCCTTCCGTTTCCAAAACATCCGGGATTATCTCTTGAGCACCACCACGCATCAAGGCATTTCTTCCAGCATAGTCTCCATCTAGGAACGCTCTGCGAATCTTTCTTTTCCCTTCAGAATCCTCTTTGAGGTTTCTTCAACTCGATCGACGTCTAACGTACTTGATTGCCAAGTTAAGTTCATCGCGTGGACCGTCGAGTTTCTCGCGACTGCATCGTCGCTCTCCACAAAAATTATTTCGCATCCAGAGGTATGATAATTCACCCCCTCTCCTTCTCAATAAGACTTTCATTTGGCCCGACCATCTGCCCTGGTGCTCTCCACTGCTGTCGCATAGTCGAACACTCCTTACCAAACGTGATACATTGCTGATATCGTTTATGCAGACAATTTCGTATCAACAGCGATTCGCGATGTCTCCTTCCAGTCTCTCGAATGGTTGGGATTATTCCCAGAGTCTCACTGATGGCCAGGCGGAGGGTAATCAGCTTCCTGCACAACAACCCGAATACCCGTCCGGAGGGTGGTTAGAGGAGGTTAATGGTAATAACATCTACTCTCCCCCACATGAATATTCTAATATCTTTGAAGGCATCATACTCCCGAACGAAATGCCGGGTTGGCAGAACACCAATCCCGAGGAAAACACCACTCCAGGCGATGAAGGATTTGGCGCGCTGGGTGATGCCGCAAATGTTTTTCCTCAACGACACAATGACCACGCAGGCTACGAGGCCGCACCAAATGATGGCTCTGATAATTTTCATCAGCAGCGTGACGAACCAGAACTCCAGAATAGTCCTGATGTGATGGATGGTCAGGGTCCTCCGGAGATTTCCCTAGTTGGATCTTACGCCTTTTTGACCAATAACAACAGTAACGGCTTGGATGATATGGGCCGACGTTACTTGGGGTACTTGGAGAGTCTTGCAAACGGGGAATTCTGGGATGCCATAAACTGCATCAGAGACCACGGTGCCCGACATTGGTCTGCCCGACCTGAAACACTGGACACCGCATCCTTTCGCCAGTTTTCGGTCATCGATGAGCCATTGGCAGTAGCTGACCATGGCGTTTTACCTCAGGCGGAGGAAGGTGCTCCTGGTGGTAACAATGGGCAGCCTCCTTCAGACGTTGGACACGACGGCTTTAATATCGAAGTCGCTGACCAACCGGCCGATGACCAACAACAGCGAGGCAAGAAACGCCCACGAAATGATGATGATGATGAGGAATTGGACTCACATCCCATCAAACACGCGAAGACGACGAAAAAGGCGGTCCCACAGAAGAAGGGCAAGAAGGCGAAGCCTGTGCCAAAAGACCGAAGAATTCCCCATGAATTCCGTGCCGACAACGTCAATGACCTTGAATGGGATATTGAGGTCAACGAGGAGGATTACGAGGACCAAGAAGGTATCGACCCCCAGACGTACCTCAACGACAAAAAGCACCCTTCAAATCGTTACTGGGAGAAGGGTGGGGTGGACACCGTTTTTGGAAAAGGCAAGGACGGAAACGAAAAGAAGGCACCACCGCTTCCAGCCCCGTTGTCTGTGTTGCAGGTACCTAATCCCGAACCACGCGGATTTCTCTGCGACCATCTGCCACGACTCGAGGGCACGTTTGGAGTTCGGGAATTTGTCAAGGGTCATAGAAATTTCTCCTCGCAAGGTCTTGTGCTAGATACAGCCCAGAAATGCGAGGATTTCTTGCGGGGAGAAGGTTCTTGCACACAGAGAGAATTCAAGTTCTGGGCAAAACAGCGCAGACAGTACGAGCATGCATACAACGATCGACATGACGCTCTTGCTCTTAGATATGAGCGTACTCGTCTGCGAGGGCTTCCACAAGCTGCCGCCGCCGCTCCCGTCGCCGCTGTAGCTCCTGCTGCTCCTGCTGCTCCTGTCGCTCAGGTCCCAGTTGCATTCGCCAGTGGTGCCCCCGCAAATGCGATCCAGGCTCCAGTTGCAGCTCCTGCTACAACATCTGGATCCAATACAGCACCAACGCCCCCAATTGGCCAAAACGATGCATCCGCCAGTGCCGCCCCAGCAGATGCTAATCAGGCTCCAGATGTAGCTCCTGCTACTACATCTGCGTCTAATACAGCACCAACTCCCCCCGATAGCCAAAATGGCATTGGGCACCGCATCGCAAATCTACTCGATGACGATAATATCGGTGGCCCAGCAGGAGCCTTGGGGGAAAGCCGAGAGGAACAAGATGAGTTTGACAACGCTCATCAAGAAGCTCTGGGGGATCTGTTTGACCCTGAAAACGAGGGGGAGTTTTATCGGTTACTCGAGTCAATGGACTGATAATCTAGGAACTTTACGAGGGGGGCGAGGTTGTCCTATGGTTGGCCGCTGGATAATAGCATGGAATTTGCTTGATTTCAAGGCCACCAGTCAAAGGTCGTAGAATACGGCCGTAATAATTATGGTTTCCGGTTTTTGTTGGACAGGATTCAGTATTGTTATTAGCAGAGGCATCTTTTGCGCTAAATCTAGATTTAGCATCTTTATGTAATACATTGGCGGGTGTGTCCTGTCTCAACAAAAACATGTAATTAGCATATTTAGAAACCAGAAACAAAACAAAAACTTAAACAAATTTAACTTACTTCGCGTGGAATTGAACCATCTTTGTGAAAAATTGCCCAACTTAAGCCTCATTTCTTCCAAAACTCGTGACCAATCATCTTATTTCTCTCTAGAGCATCACGCTTCCCCATAAACTTGATGGTGCCTCAATAGCAAGGCTCCACTGCAATATGCGTATTGTAGGTGAAGTCAACTATGTCGTTCGTTCCCAATGCGGCTTAGTGGTTCCTGTCAAATCACAAGGCAGTATCTTTGGCAGTTGGCTAAGTGCCTTTAAATAAGCGACATCCAAAGCCCGCCACATGAAAGACAACTCTTCCTGCTTCCTCCTCATCAACTGAAAGCCTTTCGCAACGCAAACGCAAACCAACAAGACAACGAGTTTCTAGTACCCGCCTCCATCTCTTGTGCGCAAACTCCTGGGCTGCCTTAAGCATACTGGTGCGACGAGTCCAGATTTTGGCTTCCTTTCAAGATAAACAGCCATCTCTTTAGAGCTTTAGAAGGCGCGAATAGCTTGGCTGCGAACGCAACGCGAAACGATACGATCAACACTTCTTTGGCTTCTCAGCCCACTCGATCCTTCATCCCCACTTGCACGCCCTTCAGACCTTTCCCAAATCCATCTCGAGTCGAGCAACCATGGAGAGCCAAACAATAGACGCGGCTTCCCAATCCGGAGCTGAGCCCAGAATGATGACAGTGACACTCGTCAATAGGCGCCGAGTTCACGATAGCGCCGATATTATGGCATCTGCTAGCCGTCGCGGAGTAGCATATGATAGAGAAAACGACGATAGCATGTCTATCAGAGATGGCACTTCCCATATCCAGCGCGAACCGTTTCCAACTGCCACTCCAGTATTTGATTCGCCCTCTCCTGCGCTCCCTGATGGCCAAACGGCTGCCGCACGATTCGACTCCCTTAGAAGCGCAAGGGGTATGCGTCTCCGAGAGAGACAGATGATGCGGACTTCAACGGCTCCTCGGACTGTTAATTACGCAGTGAGAAGCATGAGAGCAGACTCTGTGGGTAGTAGTCGAGTCCGAGCCAGTATGGTGAGTAGCCCCAAGTCCAAATAGCCACCATACGCTAATAGAGACAACAATTACAGGCAGCAAGACAAGCTTCTCGATTAGCCAATGCAGCTCTGTCTTCAAATAGCCAAGATTTTGAGCCAGTAATGTCCCCTGGCGGAACAAGTAGCTCTGCTACAACGGAGTATGCCCGTTCAACGCAGCATGACCACGTGAGCCATCTTTGAGTGTGAGAGATAGATTATATGCTTATCGGTTATAGGACCAAGCCGTTGTACCTCACTTATCCGGTCATCTTGAGCATCGAAACGTTCAGAGCGCGAGTCAGCGTGACACGAATCGAAATACAAGCAGCGGGCTTTATATTCGAGGGGGTTTGACGACGCCACCACCACGAGCAGCCACAAATCTTGAGACTGCGCACCATGCCCACCTTCTTGGTATGACGGCGGTTAATCCTCGACAACCTGCAGTCATCAGTCGGCCTCAGACTCCGCCGAATCAAATGGGAGACTACACAGCTGAAGCAAATGAGTGGAGTGGCACCACCCTGGTCAACAGCTCACCGTTCACTCCTATTGGCTTGGCTCCTCTACACAACTCAATGCCGCTCTCCGAAGTATTGGGTCGCTATCTTCATCGGTACCACCCCGAGAAAACAGTACCAGAAAGCGAAGAGGAGGCAAGAGAATACGTCTTGAGCAAACCACCGAGATGGGTGCAGGGTTTTTCGGTTTTCCGACAGGTGTTCGGAATACAGCAGCGAGACTTCAATTGAAGCAGAACTGTTGTTCGAGCGCCCAACTCGCGGGGACTAGAGCGGGCTGCCATATGGTATTTTAGGCGACTCTTTCTAGGAAGGATATTGATTCCAGAGCTATGTGTAGAGATTGCCTATGAGCAAAGATCTGCAGTTGATAGTTCTGAGTGTTCTTGATTTGTGTCCACGGAAGTCTCTGAGAACTCCAATTGAGGCGCGTTATTGGAAGGCCTGATCCATAGTCTTAAATGCAAAAGCATTTGTGCCAAATCTGAGTTCAATGTGATTGCCTGGTCCGTATTTCTTTCAATCCATCCACCCCGAATCAATGCAGCAAACACTTGGCTTCCAAGTTCCACCACCTAGACAAGAATGGTGGCCTCGTTTCCGTGGGTATATATATATATGACCATTGTGAAGATATTGCAACTGACTGCAAAGAGCCCCAGAACAGAGCTGCTTAAGCCTCGTTTCTCAAGACCAGCATTGCCAAAGACAATTGTTCAAACGCCTTTGCTGACCCTGGAGTTATCATCAACTTCCTGGATATTGTTCTGTGTTCACTTCAGGTGAAAACTCAGTGGAAGTGGCTGCATTCACCCCAATGTGGCATATCAGCCGCAAAATTTTGCCGAGCCAAGCCACACTCGTTTTCTTTGTTCTATTGTCGCAGAATAGGTATGCTTAGTCACCACCAAGCAGGCAACTCTTTAGAAGGATTAGACGCGCCCGATCTGACCTTGCTTTGACACGAACATCGGTAGTACTAACCTTCCAATGAAACCATATCCACCAGCACATCCATCGCGAAACAGAGAATGTGTGCGCAGACATGACCCATGAGACAGCAGGCTTCTCTCTTTGAAGTAAACTATCTTTCATCTTCGAGTGATGATTGCTGGATGTCTTCATCAGGAAAGTTTTTGGTACTTTGCGTTGGCTACCAGAGCACTATGCCATTCGAAAAATAGCCCTTGCTCGGACGGTTCATCAGATATCGGAGGTATTGTACTTGCTCTGCGGAATAGAAACTCGATCTACTTTCTGCATAGTATCACAGAATCCGATGTTCTTGGTGTAGTGCGGCGGAAGAGTCGCATCGCTTCTATGGAAAGTATCCAAATCCGCCTCTGAATCTCTTGTATTGGTAGAACTGATCGCAGTCAGGCAGATTGAGAGCGAGTTATCGAGATGGCTATCGCGGAGTCTGCTATGCCACCAGTGTCGGCGCACTCATCTACACGCGCGATTTGGGATACTATGGCCCTCATACTTGAGTCCGTAGACCGCGAGTTATTTTAACGAGAAGCATATCGCTCCGCGAAACGCTACATTTCCCTCCCAAAGTAAGAAAATCGTTGGCATCAGCGACCGAAATCAGCCCCCTACCCAACCGAGCCTTACGAGCGCGAGTTTCCGGTCGTCTCGTGCATGCACACGCGTTGCAGATCAATAGCAGGAAGCTGCTCCAGTCTCTATAGCATAGATTGACAGGGCCATATGGCGAGCTCCAAGATGAGTGCCCTTAATCGAATAAACCCCAACGGCCAAAAGGAACAGTTTATCTTTCCATTGACGACAATGTGCTCCTCCTGGCCTCCCGTTCAGGTCTTTTTCGACGCGTCAAGCAGCGAGTATTATGAGATAACTTCCGCGATGATCTAGTTGATTGAGGCATGGAGGCATGCCACATTTCCATTTGAGATGGCGGGTACGTGTACACTGGATGAAAGGAGTTCCATAGCAATATGATTCTCAACTGCTCCCTCATTCGGCGAACAACAGGCCCGCTAGAATATTTCAAGGCGCCCACGCTCGCAGAGTCATCGACTACTTTCAGGCCCCTGGACTCGAACGTTTCGCTTGACGTTCATTGCATCACGACGGGCTCTTTGGCAGCCAAGTTATGGTCCAGATAACGGCTTTGGTGGATCTGCAGGAAGAGCCGTCCGATCCAGTGGCATCTTTCCAGTCAACGAATGATAACCAAAGATATGGAGCCTCAACAACCACTGATATACCGCAAAGTATCAGCTTCGTGTGCCAGAAGATCGAAATATGCCAAGTGGATGAAGACGTCGCATAGTCGCTGGGTCATCGCCGAAATAACAAAGCCACACGCCACAAACTTCCCCGTTTGATTCTGGAAGTTCCAACTCCGAGGATAACGATATTGCACCCTAGGATATCCGAGCAGCAGTTTACTCGAAGATTTCAGGTTCCATTCGGCCAAATTGAAATTCATGCTTCAAAGAGCACCCTCAAGAGCGGGGGACTATGCAACGAGTCCAGTATCAGGTCGCTCCACATGGCCAACAAGATCGGAGTTCGAACTGCGAGTCTGAAACAACGTCTCCTTTTTTTGCTTTCAGCATTCAGTGCTGGCCATTTCTCTCAGGGTATTTGACGAAACCCGTATTTGAAAGTACCCCCATCTCGATATAACCGTCCTGGCCAGCGACGAACGAACATGAGGGCGGGTGGTAAAGTTTGATTCATCTTGTAGTTGCAAAGAGATCTTGCTGGCAAGTATATCCAAATATCCCACTTGTATTTTCCATACTGAACTGCTCAGGAACAATTTCGAGCTACAGCACAGGTGTTCTGTGGCATAGCTATCGATCACGCATAGCGTTGAACGTTGGCGGTCTCACGACGCCTCCCAATTCCCACGGAGGGGGTTCCGCGTTTTGAAGAAGTTATCATCGGTCGATCTGCGTATTTTCTTTAGATTTGAAGTTTGAGAGCCTTGATTTCGAGACCTGCAATTGAAGAGCCATACCTGTATTTGCGATTCACGCTGCTGGAAGCTGAAGGCCATGTAAGTCGGGTGGATCGCGCCATGGTGAGCAGTATGATTTCAAACATTGGTATGAACAAGATGAAAAATGATCAGATTTTTAGATCCCAGCTCTTGCGCCGATGATATTAAAGCAATGGCGATAGACGTCGCGTTCTCCAGGGCTGTTGAGAGGTGAACACGCGACATTTTCGTGTGGGGTTGTGAAATTGCAAATTGCTGACAAATGCAATGCAAGCGCCCCACAAAAGGTGACGACACTTCGATTCCTTTCGCCGAACTCGGAAGACATCAAACTCACACCATCACTGGATGTACTATGAGAAGAGCAAAGACGTCTGAAGGTCGTCCGAGAATTATCCTTGATAATTTCTCTGGACACTAGTCTGGACCCCGACAAGTCTCAGGTGAAATATGCTCCAATTTTCCATGTGTGGAATTAGTACCTCTGCGCTCCGGTATTCTTCAAGCTGTCACATAACGCTTCAAGGTCAGTACACACTCTCTCTTTGGTGCCTTATTTCTGGGGCTTGGATCTACTGCAGACGGCTTGGGCATATTGAGTCACTTATGTTTCAGACCATTTGATGGCCGTAGTGGACTCGCTATACTTACGCGTATCAGGCGTATTAGAGCTTTACTGGAATGGAGAGAGCTTTCAAGTTTCCCTCCGAGTTGAAGAGCAAATTCAACCCATCCTCGGCTTTTTCGCTTTATGATACTTTCTACATCTGAGTGGCCCCTCTTTTCTCTTCCTCTCTTTCGTTCTGATCTCTTCTGCGGACTATCTTTGTTGCATCTTGGATACCATGGTCATGTACAGAGGGGTGACAGCTCGGCTTGGACGAAACATCAAAGCTTTACGCCGTTAAGATCATTTTTCCTCTGTCTTTACAGCAAAAAAAACCCTGCTATATGATCGCTTCGGGGTGGGTCGTCTAACCGGAGCTGTCACCCCTCTGTACGTGGCTTATTTCCACCCCCCATGCCCCCTTTCCCCTTCGCCCCTTTGCAACTTTTGTACTGTTCCGTGGTATTCCTCGTTCTTTTTCTAACGGAATCTACGATGAATAGATCCGACGGATGCTTTTCGGGTCTGTTCACCCTGCCCTCGCATTCGGTTGATAATGTTTGATATTGTTCGTTCTTTCCCCACGGTGATCTACGATGAGTAGATCAGCCAGACAATTCCCAGGGGTATGGGTTCTGCAATTGCGTGCAGTAGATATTGTTTGGTTTGGTAGATTGGGGGAAGTTCGTAGCAGTAGCAGTTTGGACGGGCATCTTTTGGATCAGAGTAGCGAGACCGATCCTGCGACCAGGCTGAGAAAAGGGGGGTCATTCGGTCGCAGAATCTCTTCTTGGGAGTTCGGCAGACGAAAGAACTATCCCAATTCAACGGACACCAGGCACCTCTTCAAGATGTGATATATCTTCAATCAACGGCACCTTCGGATCTTTGGATTGGAAAGTAGGAATTTGGAATTTGGAATTCGGATCATCTGGTCAAGGAGGGAGGTCAGTGAAAGGTTCTGCATCAGTGTTTGGAGATTGGTTTTCTAACCTTGAAACCAAGTAGCCACGTCTCTCGATGATAAGCTAGCCTCCATGACGGTATCATTGAGGCTAACCATGGAGTTTCATTGGCGTCTCTTTGTTGCGGGGGTTAGTTTGTCGGCCTTGTCTTGGAGGGTGGAAACGCCTTCTATGCCCTCTGAAAGACCGGCAAACATGATGGATGAACATGCATTGTAGTTCTTGGGTGTGTTCAAAGGCGAGATCCTTCAGCTTCGCTCTTTCTGTCAGCGTTTGGTTTTCTTGCCCTGAGGTGCGTTGTCGATCAGGAATGTGACATGCACCGACTTCAGGGGGGGAAATGTTGTGCGTTGTGCTGGACAGGAGGACGAAAGGCCCGACAAAGGGTATTCAGGCTCGTTCAGACATAGTCGTTCCACAAAGCCCTTGCTAATAGCTCAAGTCCTTTGCCTTTGATCTTCAAAGCGATGCAATCATGATAGTTGATGGGTGGACTTACCTATTACTAGGAACAGCATATTCTTCCTTGCAACTGCATCGTTAGAGCGATTCGAATTTGTATTTTTTTTGTTGGCTTCGTCGTCAAAACCCGACCCTGAAACTTATCGAGTCGAATTATTATCCAAATGTTGATGTTTTCGATAATCCGGATGCGACTCGGTGTTGATGGTTGAGGCTCTGCAGACCTATTCGGAGTTAGAGCCTCAATAACTATGAGCCGAAAGCCACTTACTAGTGCCCATTGCCCAATGTTCCCAATGTTGCAATGTTCGCTAGTCGGCCCGAGCTTCAATCTTGCTAAGCATGATGTAAGTGAAAAGCCATTCAAGCTCTGTGTATCGTGAGTCGTCCGCATCTAACAGGAGAAGGGAATCTGAAAACACCATCAAACTTTCTACTGAGACGAAATGAAGTATCATACTCAACCCACAATCTAGCCGAGGGTCCGGCTCTACGTACGACCACCCTCCCCCCCCCCCCCCCCCCCCCCCGGGGGGTTTCCAGAGTCGAGGACTCTGATGAAGACTTGGGTCCCAAAATCGTTCGATGGCAACCTGTGGTATCCGCATCCATCATTGCTAGTAACCATACCTGGGGGACAACTAGAAGAATCGGAGCGGGGTCAGTAGCTGTTTTCTTTGGGTTTGAACCAAGTAATCTTGCACTGCCTCACTTGAATGCATCAAAACTCTTTGAAGTTTGGTTCATTTGATCATATTGAAGAAGCTAAAGCTCTTACCTCTTACCACGGTACTATTTACCATGATGCAAACATCTAGGTACCATAGTATTACACTGATTGAGCCTCCAGCAATCTACCACCAATGTCCAAACCCTCCGATCGGTGTACCCGGTATCATTCCAAAACCATATTCATACTGTATGATCTTGACGCCCTGGAAGTCAAGATCTTCGATTCCCCGGATTCCTGCACTGTTGATATGGTAGCTCGGCCTGCTTTCGAAGGATTGGCGGTCAGCATATATCCCAGAAGGATGCCATTATCGAAATGGGTTGTACAGTACCTTAGTATGTATGAGGATGTTTGGGTGTTACGGTGGAACTTTGGTGGTAAAAGTTTTGGCCGGGAAAAAATGGAAAAAATGTTGTCAGGCATAACAAATTCCACGGACTCGAAGGACTCGGAGGGTATTTATGCCAAAATTACTCTTGGCAATAGGCCTACTTGGCAAAGGCAACACAGCTTTGTAACCATGTATCCATTCACGAGTCACGACGAGACCGAAAGATCTTTCCAGAATGCCATATACTCAACATTGGTGGCTGAAACACTACGGTTATAATAGAAATTGGAGGGGGTACCCAGTGACCCGAGTCCTGGGTCTGGTTTGGCCGTGAGCGCTGGAAAATTTTCAAAATTGGACTGTAATAGTGTCTAATCACATACATTGGCAATAATAGTATAGTACGGTGTTTGATAGCATGGCTCTTGTTACTTATTGCATGATGCTAACGCTAGTTCCTAAATTAGTTAGATCAATAAGTAACATGGGTGACTGACCTGAGTTACACCACTTGGGTTATTATTAGCTCGGATACCGCTTCCGGTAATAAAATGTTGAGGTCAATCACTATAATGGCCAAAGGCTCACGGAGAGCTACCCTCAGCATTTTCCAGATATGTCAGCATACTAACTAGACCTCTTCATGAGCCGGAGATAACCTCCGTGGTACTATTCTATACAAATTATTCACAACCATCAATTCACCAAAATATGGCTTGAAGCCTCCCCCTTTTAGGAACTCTCCACTTTCTTCGGTTAATGTGGTCCATGGATTTGACTCTGGAATGTTCGTTCAATCTAACGTCTAAAAATGGAGCTCCCGAGGGCTACGTAGCGGTGGATTTGTCTCTGGAATCCTGGTTAAAATGTTTTACAGGGTAAGTGAGATGTGTGAAGCGACTACTTGTCTGCCCCCTGAAACTTTTAAAATGACTTATCTACCCCCCAAATTTAGGATTTTGTACCCATATACCCCCCCCTCATAATTGTAACGTCAAAAGTCATAATTTGAGCATATGGTGGTAGCTTTTATGTGACTATTGTAGCATGCGCAATACTGATTCTAACGTAGGGTAGTCGTCGTCGTTCAAAAGGGGGGCCTGCAATCTTAGTTAGGACCCGGGACCCCCCCTAAATCCTCGCAAGCTCGTGGGGGGGGGGCTGCATTACGCACCTACCAGTGGTTCGTCGAGCCACAAGTGGCGCGCTCCCCCTCCTGCACGCGATAACCTACCTTAACTTTCAACCAATATTACACATGCCACAAATGTCGTAACAGAGCCGCAATGTAATCAAAAGATAGCTCTAAACGTAGAGAATCATTCGCATACAGTTTTAATTATAAAAGTTATTATTGAAATTTATAAGGGGGTAGATGGGTACAAAATCCTACATTTAGGGGGTAGATAAGTCATTTTGAGAGTTTTGGTTTCACAAATATAACTTTATAAAATTGGCTTTTACCAGATCCTATGAGTTCCTTCTTGACCCAATACAAATAGCACTCGCGGGGTTCAAGCTATCCATGGTATAGATGAACATGACCAGCGTGGAATATAAATAGCGTATAACACATCAAACCTCAAAGCAGAAAGCAGTCATACGACTGGCTGGGTCTTGTTGACC
Organism: Hymenotorrendiella dingleyae; assembly: GCA_003988905.1. NCBI lineage: Eukaryota > Fungi > Ascomycota > Leotiomycetes > Helotiales > Helotiaceae > Hymenotorrendiella > Hymenotorrendiella dingleyae. Next base: position 37,217 of record QYAP01000345.1, read on the forward strand.
CATTCCGTCGGTAGATTCGATGTCCCCACAGAAGCATCGAGTTCATTACCGCCACAGAATTGTTGGCTATTGACACTATCATCAGCCTGAACTGACGAATAATTTCCCGAAGATGTAAACAAAAACATAGACTTGACCTTCCTGAGTGAATCCAAATACCGGCAAGAATTTTCCATCGAGGCGGACGTTCCATTCACTCATTTTCCTTCCTTTGGCACTTCCACATACTTCTCAACGGTGCAGATAAGGGCAGTGAAATAGCATAACTTACTCAAACAGCATGCAAAGCATTTCTGGCACATCCTCAACGAAAACACTACTCAAAGACGCATTGAACCCAGGCGCCAAGTTGGTACATTCTCCCCAAGCAGAGAGAGTCATATTGGTGCAAGGTGCTGTGAGGTTGGGTTGGGTGCAGCCTTGGAGTGGAGTGACGTCGCGGCGACTGAGCGATCGTTGAAGAAACTGGGAATTAGTATTAGTATTAAATCCGAAGTGGTAATAGTTTTGAGGAAAAAGGTAGATTGTATCTCGGTAATCGTGAAAAGGGGCTTCACCGCGTGACCTGGAGCGCGGCCTGTCAATGACATCCTCTCGGCAATCGCTACTGCCACCAGAACAACTAGCGAAACGAAAATATGCATTGCGACTATGCCTCCTTTTTCGCAAGAACACTTTTTTCTCGCTTATAAGTCGAAGTCTGGGAGCAGATCGAATAATCTGCCCTCGTTTCTCACGTCAGTCTGTCACTTAAGTAACCAAGTAAAACTGCTGCCTTGAAGACTTCTTAAGATAAACAATTTATTTGAAAATGTGGTTGCCACTAAGATTGCATAGGTTCGTAACTCTTCTATGGTGAATTTTGGTATTTTTAGAAGCGGGTTGTGGAAAATGAGATTAGCCGAAAAGGGGTAAATGACTGCCTTTCGTATGTCGGAAAGATGATATCTCGTGATGATGGCGATAAAGTTGCTGCTGATTTGAAGATTCAGATTGGGAGATTTAATCGCGAAATGATTTTCCTGAGAAGATACATACCGGTACCGTATTAGTTGGTTTAGAGCGCCACCCCCTTTCAATTTTGATCTCATTATGCTAGATTATTGAAGAGAATTGAGGCTAATGGGAGAGTTCCTCCCGTGAACGACCTCTCTCCCGTTTTCGGGGCCTCTGTCATTTTGGCCTCCATTCTCTCAGATATACTGGCACAATGAGGTTAAAAACGGAAGGGGGTGGCGCTCTAAACCAATTAATACGGTACTCAACAAAGTCTGGCGCTCGGACCAGGTGCATCTTGACTCGGGGTGAATCAGGTGACTTGAACACACAATCTTTCTTTTCAAACACTCAATCCTCGAGTCTCCCTTATACTTGATCATTTAATATTGAACGATTTCCAAAGACTTACGTTTCGAAAACTCGGCCACAGCAAGAGAAAGATGTCGTGCGAAGATCACGTGCAGCTCGGCCAACATCCCAATTTTCCGAGGCTCCGTTCCCTCCTTTCTTGCTTTCATCCATCAACAACAGCCCAACTTTGCACCATTGAAGAGACCGTCCACACGACTCTACAATTTTATCATCAATCCAATCCGTCGCGTACATCATAGGCGCTTGAGACTCGCTGGATGGGTTTCGATTCTCCTTGCATTCAACCGACATTTCGATTCCACATCACCGCTGCCTGCACACTCCTCTCGCAGAATTGGGCACTGATAATGAGTGGAAGAAGTGGACACAAACAGTGCTTAAGACGCGCAATCTCGTTCTTTTATACTTCACAGAGGTAATTTGGAGTGGTGTGTGTAACTTTCTAGCATACGAACATGCTTCGGACCATTACTCGAGTACTGTACGAGGCTCCGGTTATCCGATACGAGCGCGAGTGCGAGGCAATCCCTACTTATCATGCTTCACTAGGTATCAACACCAACATGCATCTGGATGCGCTAGTACCCATCCTGCCATCCTGGTATCAATCAGTAAGGGCATTTCCCTCCAATACGTCCACGTTAAAAGCTTATTTGCTTCCAAAGCTTCAAAAGTACCTCCATCCTCCTTTTTTAGTCATTCATTGCCAAACATGTCCTGTTGTACTTCATTCATCGCTTTCACTTCATTTCATTGGATATTGTTAATTTGTTGATTCAAAATTCGTCGCGATGGCAAGACACGAGCAGCGGTTGAGTGTAGCGACCGAGGGTGAAGACATTGATTGGGATGCTCCTCCGCCGTACGAAGTATCTTATGATGGAGAGGATATGAACATTTCAACGGCAGTTCTAGGTAACTCATCCTCCCTGGACTCGATGCATTCTCAGCGTAAACCCAGAATTGATCATTCCAATCAGACAATGGCCGAATTAGTATGGCATTCAACGGCGACCACAAGCTGCTTCTCGAACAATCATTACCTCCAATTCCAGAATATATCGATCCACCAGTCTCTCGGACTCAAAGCTTTGCTAGCCGCTCATACCCTCTACTCAATATTGTTATGCAAGTCGTTGGAAGCAGAGGTGTGTATACCCGGCCAGATTCAGCGGGAAGTCCTAATGGACTTTGTAGGCGATGTGCAGCCCTTCATAGCGCTCGGGCAAGAGCTCCAAAAACTTGGGCATCGGATACGAATAGCCACTCACGATGTATTTCGCGATTTTGTTTTGGAATCTTCCCTTGAATTCTTTCCTATTGGTGGTGATCCAGCGGATTTGATGGCAGTAAGTGTTCTTTCACCTACCCCACAGCATAACTAACCGATGTGTCCCGCAGTATATGGTCAAGAACCCTGGCATTATTCCGAAACTAGAAACCATTCGTGCGGGCGACATTGCTAAGAAGCGAAAAATGATCAAAGTGATTTTAGATGGGTGCTGGAAGTCATGCATTGAACCTGATCCAAGCACCAATATCCCTTTTGTAGCGGAAGCCATTATCGCCAACCCCCCAAGCTTTGCACATGTACATTGCGCCCAAAGATTGAGCATACCAATTCATCTAATGTTTACAATGCCGTGGACAGCGACAAGAGCGTTTCCACATCCATTGGCGAATATTCAGCCTTCTAACGCTGACCCGAAAATGATCAATTTTTTATCGTACGGAATGGTTGATATGGTTACTTGGCAAGGGATAGGAAATATCATCAACAACTGGCGAAGAACGACACTCGACCTTGATCCCGTGCAAGCCCTGTTTGACTCGAATCTAGTTCAGAATGGAAAAGTGCCGTTCACATATTGCTGGTCTCCTGCTCTCGTACCGAAGCCTGTAGATTGGCCTTCAAGCATCGGTATGTCCTCAGCCAGTCTAGGGAATTGCCAAGTACTAATTCAGACCTTCAGATGTGTGTGGATTCTTTTTTCGCGACCCACCGACCTGCACACCACCTCCCGCTATCGTTGAGTTCCTCCGGGTCGGTTCGAAGCCTATTTACATAGGATTTGGAAGCATCGTGATGGAAAATTCAACTGAGGTTACCGAAACTATATTGGCTGCTGTAAGAGAATGCGGTGTGAGAGCGATTGTTTCTAGAGGTTGGAGCAAGCTTGGTACAGGGGCTCAGGACGAAAGTGTGCTTTTTATAGATGATTGCCCTCATGGTACGTTTTCTCACTCACACCTTCTCATCTTTTGTAATCTGAAGGCTGACTGGAAATTGAGCATAGAATGGTTATTTCAACAGGTTTCTGCAGTCATTCATCATGGTGGTGCGGGTACCACAGCATGCGGTCTGCTCAATGGAAGACCTACATGTGTTGTCCCCTTTTTTGGCGAGTACGTATCCTCAAATCTACGTGATATATCCTCCCTCTAACGATACCAAGTCAGCCATTCTGGGGTAAAATGGTTGCCGTTGCAGGGGCAGGACCAGCACCAATTGATGCCAAGCACCTCAATCCGACCACCCTTTCCGCCGCCATAAAATTCCTTTTGTCGGATTCTGCGCTTACGGCTGCTAGAGGAATCGCAGACAAAATGCGTGCTGAAAATGGAGTACGAGAGGCTGTTGCGTCGTTTCATCGTCAACTGAGTGTAAAGGATATGAGTTGCGAGTTAGTCCCGGATAATCCTGCAACGTGGTTGTGGAAAAGTGGCCATAATCCCGTTGGGGTGAAGTTAAGCCATCGGGCGGCCAGTGTTCTGGTAGAAAAGAAGAAGATCGGCGTGAAGGATTTGAAACTGTACGAACCACCATCTTTTACTTCCACACTTCCTCCTTTAGCTCTTCCAGCTCCATTTTCTGTTTGGGTACTTGACACGGAGCTCAATTAACCATTTTTGCAGCTACAAGCCAAGACCAATTCCCGTTAAGTCTGAGCGATGGGACCCCGTAACAGCAACAACATCTGCCTTCATCGACTCCGTCATGAATGTATCCTCATCCATTGGGAGCTTAGTAGAATCCCCAAGGATGGAATATAAGCGAGCAAGAACTGATCTTTCGACCCACCAAACCGCCTCAGTTTCGTCTTCTTCTCACACCACTGTACGTGCAAACTCTCATGATTCGATAGCGGCTCCTTCGGAAAGCCGCAACAGCGCAACAGAAGTGTCTAGCGTAAGCGAGGAAACGCAAAGCTGCCACTCTTTCAACAGCCAATCAGTAACCTCTCACAAATCTCATCCTGCTGGACGAGCAGCGGGTCGCGCTATCGGTCGAGGCTTTGGAAAGGTTGGACATGCTTTAATGAAAACAGCGATTGATATACCAGTAGCCATGGCGGACGGTCTCCAGGCAGTCGTAAGTCCTCTTAACCCCTCTCTAAACCCCACCACATCCATCTTACCATATCTTCCAACATCGCACTGACGTTAAATGCATCCAGCCAAAACTCTACGGCGGAAAACACCGTGACTTTGGTCCCATCACAGACTTCAAATCCGGCCAACGATCAGGAGCTAAAAGTCTCGCCTACGGTTTCAACGACGGCTTCGTCGGATTCTTCACGGAGCCCTACAAAGGGGTGCGTGATCACGGCCCTATTGGGCTTTTCACTGGTCTCGCAAAGGGTAGTATGGGATTGCTCACACAACCTGGAACTGCCATTATTGGTGCCGTGGCATATCCCGCTCTGGGGTTGTATAGGAGCTTACACACCGAGGAGCTTACGAGGAGCCAGACATTGGTGATGGACGCACAGAGACAGTATGGGGTGTTTTTAGCGGAGAGGAGGCCGGTAACGGAGGATGAGGCGAGGGAAATTGTGTGGAGGTTCGGAACAATGATGAATGCTACGAAATTTGATCCAACTTTGTCTACCTTCGAGGCCTTGGAAGGTGACGGGGGAGGGCGTTGCGGTTTGGTTTCGAGGTTGGACAGGATTGCTAGCGAGCCTATTTCAAATGGGGCTGGAGCTGCACATTCTATACCGCCGGCATCACCTGGGATGCCAACAGGAATAGCTTCAACAAACCGTGTCGAAAACTGGCGCTCCTCAATTCAAAATAACCCGCCGCCATCCCTTCGCAGCGTTCGCAGCGAAACCTGGGCACCGCGATCATCTTCCTATGCCGGAAGTGTTCACTCCATATCTAGTACACGTCGACGCCCCGTTCCCCAACGCTCCATACCAACTCAGATGTATCAACCGCCTCCACCTTGCCCTAACGAAAAAGACGATTGGAATACACCCACCTCGCCAACGACAACCACGAGTGGGGAGGATAATGCGCATAGTGATATTTACAACGCATCATCTTGCTCACCCCCTAAATACTACAGTGAAGACGAAGAACACTCTCATTCCTCATTATCCATCGTTGCATCGCCAACAATGGCATGCAATAACACTGCGGCCATAGAAAGCAGTACTAGTAGCCCATCCATATTGCGACCCGCCACTGCAACATCCCAATCCATCGCAAACGGGCATGCGTCCCTTGATAGTGTATCGAGTATAAGCGAATTAAGCTCTAACTCTACATCGCGACATCCGAAAAAACCACCACCGGGGATGGTTGCAATGGAGAGTCATATTGAACTTCCTGAAAGTTATGTTCGGAAATATCCGTCCATGAACAAAAGCTTCATCCCAACAGAGAATGTGCACAACGAGAATTACGACGATACAAGCATACCCACGATACCAGAAATAAATATTCGACGCCTCTCCCAAAGCCCCAGGAACTCTGTTGATACACGCCCCAGTAGTATTCAGACTGAATCTCACTTCACGGCCTCTAGATCTCATACCGAGACCTTATCGTCACATCCGCTAAATCAAAAAGAACCCACCATCACCGTACCATCGGCAAGCGAGAACGAAAGTTCCTCAAGTGACGCTGCTGAACTTGAATGTCAAATTTCGGCACATGGATCACCACCTACTTCGCCATGATAATTGGCGTGCAAGACTACCCCCTTCTCCTGTTACGACATCAAGATCTATTTTCAATTTCGAGCGATGACTATCCGCTAGCTACGGAACGTCATCAAGAAAATCCGACATCTCATTACCTCTATTTAGTAGGCATCATGGGAACTAAATGTGTGGTTCACACCAAGTGAAATTAGCGCATCTACCAGCACTAACCCCCGACTCATTTTCTCCCACACACAGATGGTTAAATCCGCCCCGCATTACGATCATGGTTCATATATATTTTCTCAGCTGCTCGACAACTTTGTTTGCATAGATTACAGTACGAATAAATCACAGCAATGCCGTTCTGGAAAAGATGGTTCAGGCGGAAACCTCGAGCATCTTCGGTCCTTCCGAGTGATGCTCCTCCCCCGTATTGCACTTTGGAAAACACGACGCTTCCTTCTGAAAAGGATATTGGCGAATCCTACCCACCTCTCCCGCAGTACCACTCGGAGGACAGTATAGGAAGCGAAGAAGGAGAAGTTGGCGACAGTGAGGACGAGGACGGCGAAGATGAGGAAGGAGAAGATGAGGAAGAAGAAGTTGAGGACGATGAAGTTGAAGACGATAAAAATGACGAAGTTGAATACTGGGAACCTCCAGAAAAAGAGCGCATAGCATGCCCAATAGAAGAAAGGAACAAATGGCTGAAAAAAATCATGGCCTCAGTTAGTATTTATAATAATTCCTCAAAGCTTGAAGCTAATATTAGTAACAGCAAAGATACCGAGCCAATGATCCCAAGCTGGCAAAAAAGATCATCGCATTACTCGGAAGCCAACGGTGGGACAGCAAAGAAGCATTACTCTCCATCAGACGGAGTCCGTACCACCGTGAACGAATTGACCGGAACCAGGAACTCTGGAACGACACCACAGATCTCGAAAAGGAAGTCGCCTCCCAAGTCGGCGAATACGCCTACGCGCTTCTATCCGCGCTGGACGAGGAGCGCGATCGTCTTTTTGACCTTTATGCCGCGAGAGGCAAAGGATATTGCTGTCGGTATTTAATGTGGGAGGCGCAATCCCCCCGTCGAGCGACGGCTGCATCCTACTTGTTGGACTGTTGCAAGAACGGCGTCCCGGAAGAGTGGGAGCTGAATCATACTCATCCGGCGGAAGAAGAAGAAAACCTGGAGCTCACGAGGAGGAAGGAAGGACTTAAACGGGCGAGATACAGGATGGTTCTTTCAGAGCACGGATACATGCCGAGGTTTGAGTTGGACAGGATACTCGAGAAGGAGCGCAAGGCATTGGATAGTTCAGATGATGAAGGCTAGATGGGTTCTGGGTGGGGATAATTTGTAACATATCGTAGGCGAGGGAAGCGATGTCAAATTCCTATATAATGCTAGCGCTTTCTTTCAAACTCCCTCCCTTTGTAACTATCCGGTGCATTCGTAGTCAATCTATCTATCATTAACATTCATACATTATCATCCTTGTACCCTTACATTTCCCAGCCAATCCTCGTCAATTTTACACCGCCTATTCCCAAAATTGCCCAAGTATCACCGGTAGCATATAACCCACCATCAATCCGAATTTCCTCCTGCGCAAATACTTCGTCTTGGCTGTTGCCTAGGCGAAATCGAACAAGCCTAGACATTTGGAAGTGAAAGTCCTCAGATGATCCATTAGCGAGAAGGATGGACTTGGACATATTGAGCGCCAAAAACGCAAATAAGTGGTTCTTGGTTGTAAAGTAATCCTGAGACCGCGCGGGATGAGATAGTAGCACCTAGTAGAAGCGAAATAAGCGCTAGCACTCCCCTCCTAGACCAAATACCTCTAATTCTCAACAAGTGAATTCGACCAACAGAACGACTAAATGACACCATTAGCGGATGAATCTAAAACACCTACTCGCACTCCAACACGACCGTGGCCAGGAAATCAAGAACTGATTGAGCTTTTTGCGTTGAACTGCGTTGAAGTGAAGTTTTATCGCGCAGAATAATACTTGGGAATGAGACCTAAGAAGATTGAGGATATATTATGGGTAGTTCTTGGGAGGATAGATTGAATGGGTGGTATTACAGTATGGTATATAAGAGAAAGAAAATGTAAGTCGTTAACCTCCATGCCCCAATTCGCCATCTCTTCATTTTCCCGCTCCCGCCGCTCTCTTGTTTCCAATATCATTATACATGTCCGATTCATTGAGAAAAATACCTCTCCCATTTTCCAGCTCATTGTGCCATGTTACCTAGGGAAACTGAGACCAAAATGGAGTGGGCATATAAACCAGTCATTAGTACTGTAATAGTTCTCCTTCCAAACTTCTCACCCTCAGCCAACCCAGTTATAGTCTTAAAAGGTCCTTTCACCTCCAACCAAAATTAAACCCCACTACCCCGTCTCTCAGCCCCCTCGATTCTCCTCTTAATAACCGCCTCCTCCTCATCCAACCTCTGCATCTCCTCAAGTCTTCGCCGTCGCTCTAGCAAACGCGCTTGTTCTGCTTTTAGCGATGTCAAATCTGCATCCCCATCCTCACCACTTGACGCTGATAACGGTGATGGGGACACTGTAGACGCTCTATGTTTTTGTTCCTGTTGCTGGTGTAAAGGGGTGTCCCAAGATCCAGGAGCCGTGGGGGCTGTGGTGCGGGAATAGGGCATGTAGAGCTCTGGGAGTGGGGAGGTGGAATTGTTGGGATGTGTTGGCAAAGTGGAAGTTTGATTTGGAGAGCTGGGTAATTCGGAAAGTGGTTTCGTTTGAGGATTCTGCGGAAGCTCCTGAGGTTGAGTCTGCGTAACCTCCCCCATAGCTCCTCTTCCTGCCATTGAACTCCTCGCCGAGTTACCACCCTCATTACCTCCAAGTTCGGGTGGAGCTGGCAGAGTACTAGCATGATCCCGTGAATCTACAATTGCCGACCCAGAATCTCGGAATTGATTCAATTTCTGCAGAAATCCTAGGTTTCGTGTACTTCCATTGCCATGGCTCCTCTCATTTCCATTCTCATCTATGGCAATGGCAGCTTCTGGCTTCGTGTATTGCTCCACAACTTCAGGGTAATCCCCTGACGCCTCTTGCATAGAAAACTGTCCCTGGGCTTCTTTTTTCGAGCGTCTATGGTGGAAGAAGAACCACGCGAAGAGAATTGCAATTGCGAAGACTGCGATGGGGATTCCGATGCCGAGACCGATTTTTGCGCTTTTGGAGAGGCCACCGCTGGGACCTGGGGTGATTGTTGGAGATGCTGTGGTGGTTGAGATTGGGATGGAGAAAGTTGAGGATGTGATGGTGGTGGAGATTGGGGTGGAGAAAGTTGAGGATATGGTGGTAGTGGGAAGTGAAGTTGTTGCAGCGGCGTCAATCTTGCCTGGTGTGAGGGGGTCGGTTTGGAGGTTTGTGAGATCGCTCGAGGCCCAGCGGATTTGGATGGCCAGTGCTTGTGAGGTGAAGCCTTGCACACACCAGGCATAGCCCGATGAGCGGAAAAAGAACTGGCCATATAGATTAGGATCAGCTTTGCTCAAATTCAATCAAATTTCCTCCTTTCTCTTAAGATCCCAAATCATCAGAGTCATGTCCTCCCTCCAAGAAGAGAACAACTGCAAAAAGACATACCTGGGACAACAAGTCATGGCCGTCTCGCTTGCCTCAATGGCAGGTCCAAAATTGGACGTTATCGAACAAGCGCTCGTCCATCCAGACGGACATATTCCCGGCGAGAAATAGGGCGCATTGCTAAAAAGTATAACGGCTAATAAATAGGTTGATAAGTCATATGTCGTAGTGGGATACCCAGTTGGCATGCACTCGGGCAAGTTCCAGCCAATTTGGTCCGGCCCATCGGCGTCAGCGCATGAAGCTGGGAACGTCGCGATAGTCGTCAAGGCCGCAGCTGGAGGCGTGCCATCATGATCCAAAGAGGTCGTCGTCGATGCAGCAGCTGTAAAGAATGTCGCTGGCACTGTCCCTATATACGGGCTTGTTATAACCATCTTGCAAAATAAAGTACTACAAAAGGGATCGTCTTCGCCAACGGAAGAAATGTAGTCTGTAGAATCTAAGCCCTCACACCAAAAACAAAAAACCTAAAAGTCAACAAAAGCAAAAAGGAACCCCTCACAGCGAGACCCCCATGCTTATAAGCCTCCTCTTGCCCCTGTATCCGCCCCCAGCCTCACACAATTGGGAAGTTGAGCCTCGAACGAGTTGCATCGAGGCTGGCATGCGGTACGCTAGTAGGGATAAAAATAAAAAGGCGGCGATGCATGCACTATTCAGAACCAAACCCCCCAGTCATACAGCATTTCCCACCCCGACTAAACTCAACACTCAGACTCAACTTCTCCTCGTCTCTCAACTCACCACTCACCACTCACCACCCTCCCCTTCCATTCCATCGCCTCAAGAAACTTTTCCGTACCTCACTGCCTTTCGGCATTAGGCTCCTTCCCTATTGGGCGGACGTGCGAATGGGGGCCATGCAGACAAGAGGCACAGCAGACCCCCAACAAAAACCTTGCAGCGCTAATGATAGCCTATCGACTAGCGCCAATGCAGAATTTTGAGCCTCACTCATACCTGGCACATTTCACCATGCAAAGACGAATCATCTCCTTGCTCGTGGGATGTTCTTTGCGACATATTGATTGCGAAAAGGATATCCCACCGGCAAGGAGATATCAGTACTGTAAATATGGATGCGAGACTGAACGGAGATGCGTTGATGAGAAAGGATGGAGATGCGTTCCTGGAGAGGTTGGGGTGATGACATGCAGAGTGCGATCCTTCCTTCCCATACAAAGACGAGAGTGGATGGGGACGCAATAGATCTAGATGGGAAATCAGCTATATATCTAGTATACTGGGTAGGGGGCTACATCATTCCTTGCGATAGACCGCCGTCGGCGCTCAACTTCAAGAACCGAATCGTTCTGTTTCTTGTCAGCATACCTGTCGGGACCTTTTTCAACATCAAAATTCAAATCAAAAAGGAACATGCATGCATTAAAAAGGGAAATCTTCTGTTACAAGCTAACGTAAGGAAAAATCTGATACCACATGAGGATGTTGGCGTCCATGTGAAGACTTTTATCTTTCGTCCCATCCATCTGTACACAGCACAGCACTTTGAAATCCATGCTGCCAAAACCCCGGCATTGATCCCACGCTGCAAACTATACACATTTACCACCAAGGCTCCCAAACCCCAATGCTCCACGTCTAATTATCCTTCTCAAGATCCGCCAAGATCTTCTCACCCTTCGCACGAGCATCGTCGATGGAGCCAACCATGTAGAAAGCACCTTCTGGCAGATCATCACCCTCACCACCCATAATGGCCTTGAACGACCGAATGGTATCCTTCAAGTCAACAAGAACACCCTTGATACCAGTGAAAACTTCGGCGACGGCGAATGGTTGCGACAAGAATCTTTGAAGCTTACGGGCACGCTCGACGGTCAACTTGTCTGCTTCCGACAATTCATCCATACCAAGAATGGCAATGATATCTTGGAGCGACTTGTACTCTTGCAACATCTGTTGAACCTTGGTGGCGGTATCGTAGTGGTCTTGTCCGATAATACGGGGATCCAACATACGAGACTTGGAATCCAGAGGATCGACGGCAGGGTAAATACCCAACTCAGAGATACCACGGGAAAGCACAGTGGTGGCGTCCAAATGGGCAAAGGTGGTGGCAGGAGCAGGATCAGTCAAATCATCAGCAGGGACGTAGACGGCCTGGACGGAGGTAATTGATCCCTTGTTGGTGGTTGTGATACGTTCTTGCATAAGACCCATGTCGACGGCGAGAGTTGGTTGATAACCGACGGCAGATGGGATACGACCAAGAAGAGCAGACACTTCGGAACCGGCTTGGGTGAAACGGAAAATGTTGTCAATGAAGAGCAACACTGGGAAAGTTAGCATATACTCTCAGCTCGCATAATAAATAAACTCACCATCTTGTCCCTCCTCGTCACGGAAGTACTCTGCAACTGTCAAACCAGTAAGAGCAACACGGGCACGGGCTCCGGGAGGCTCGTTCATTTGACCGAAAACCAAGGCGACCTTGGACTCTCCATCAAGCTGAATGACCTGGGTTTCCTGCATTTCGTGGTACAAATCGTTACCCTCACGGGTACGCTCTCCGACACCAGTGAAGACAGAGTAACCACCGTGTGCCTTGGCGATGTTGTTGATCAACTCTTGAATGAACACAGTCTTTCCGACGCCAGCTCCTCCGAAAAGACCAATCTTTCCTCCACGAGCGTATGGGGCGAGCAAGTCGACGACCTTGATACCGGTAACCAAAACCTCAGCTGCGGTAGATTGATCGGTAAAAGGAGGAGCGTCGGCGTGGATAGGAAGTTTCTTGGTGTGCTTAATTGGACCACGCTCATCGATTGGGTCACCAGTGACGTTCATGATACGACCGAGGGTTCCTGGACCGACTGGAACCATGATTGGGTTTCCAGTATCAGACGCTCGGTGGCCACGTACGAGACCTTCCGTACCTATATTGCGACTCGAGTCAACATCCGCCAAAAAGCCCAATTGATCGCGCAATCTTACCATCCATAGCAATCGTTCGGACGACATTCTCTCCCAAATGTTGCTGTTGGTTATATCAGTGTCTGAGGGTGCCAAGGTTGTGTTGATTGTGTAGACGTACCGCGACTTCCAAGACGAGCTTCTGGCCACCATTGTCGGTCTCGAGGGCGTTGAGAATAGGAGGAAGCTTGTCGGTATCGAATTTTACTATCAAGATGTATCAGCACTGCGATGCTATCGAGGGCTGAGCTCCGAAAGTGGTTTTCACTTGATTCGGAGCTCTCGTGTTGTCGTCGGGAAAAGTTTTCCAATCACTCACCATCAACGACGGCACCAATAACTTGATGGATCTTGCCATGGAGGGCGGTGTCACTCGCAAACCGGGCAGATGATGCTCTCAATCCAGTCGAGACTGCTGGTCTGAAGGCACTCCTCGAGGCCCGGGTGGCAGATTTTTGAAGGGCACTACACCGGAACCGCCGTGTTAGCTCAATTGACCCATTGAGGCGCATCGCGAGCTCATGAAGAGCTGAAGAAGATCGCTACGTACCTCCTGAACATCTTGCGAGATGATGAAGAGTGTTGGAGATGGGAGTGGGATGCAAAGTTCAATGGCGGATAGTTTGGGATTTTGAGGAGGTTCGTCGGCAAGCTTGTTTAAGGGTTGAAGCAGAATTTGCTTAGTCATTAGCGCCATTTTCCTCAACTCAACTCAACAGTCGCCCGGGAGAAAGCGGGACCAATTCACTTCAGGAGCAATTGAAAAGAGGATATAAAAGGTCTCTTCCATTCAACTCATCAATGTGCGCTCAATTGTGTATTCCATTAACTATGTTGTGTATTTATTCCATTTCCGCAGTTATTCTGGCGCAATGAGTTTCCAGGTCGGGTCGTCCCTCACGTTAGCCTCGTCAACAAGGCAGAATTACCTAGGTACGTTGGCCCGACCCTTCCCGCAAGAACAAAATTTTCCATCTGCCCGTTCGTTGGTACCAGATGTGCAAGTTTTGAAGCAATTCACCACCAGCCCCTCGCAATTTGAATTTGAAGCTGCAATTGAGGTTCTGCGATACATTGGTTTATTTGCCGGTACGCAGCACGCTCTCGTGCATCAGCAGTGGAATAGCCCGGAGCCATCACATGGGTGCCAAAGCCGGATGTTTCTGAAGTCCTTCAAGTAGGTAAGTAGCTTCGGCGCGTTGGCAGTTGCTATTGCGCAACATGGGTCCAGGTATCTATTTTCCATTTTCTCTACAGCAAAAGCAACGCTATTTATCTCGCATTTCAGAACAGCTGATCTCATTATGTACAACCCAGGTCCAACCGATTTATCCTCGCACAAGCATCTTACAACGTCGATTCCAGAGCCAGAACCTATGGCATGTTAGCGTTTTTCTCGCAGGGGCGAGACGAATTACTTACCACTGCTGTTCTCGTTGGGAGGTACACCTGTGTAAAGTTCTTTCTCTCATTCCAGGGCAAATCCGTCGTGAAGAATCTAGTACCAGAATCGATCCTCTCAAAGCCTCCATAGTCCTTCAAATCAGTGTTCAACACAACTCGATAGGTACCAGCCTGTTCAATACCAATTCTATAATCGGGGAAGCTTTGGGAGGGGTTGAAGTTAAATGCGAAAACCAGTCCAGCTCGCTCGAAGACCAGGACCTTGTCCTTCTCGTTCTTCAAGCTGATGTAGGCCTGAGGAGAGTGTAACCAGCCATACTTTGCTTCGGTTTGGTTCATTCCGGCATCAAATTCATTAAGGAATTTATACCGTAGGAGATGATCCTCTGTGAGGTTAAATTGGCGACGAGCATACCAGAAGCTATTGTCGTTGCCAGCACGGGGAAAGTCAAGCCACTCAGGATGCCCAAACTCGTTGCCTTGGAAATTAAGGTAACCCTCACCGCCGAGAGCGTGAGTCAGGAGCCGGATCATCTTGTGCAAGGCCATTCCACGTTCAATGACGGGTGTGAATTCGGTCATCGTTGACATGTGGCTATACATCTGTGCATCGCAGAGGTGCATCATGATAGATTTGTCACCAACCAAGCTGATAAAAAAGTCAGTAAGTCAGTATCGAGTTGGTGGGGATGAGGAATGTAACATACGCTTGGTCGTGACTCTCGCAATAAGCAATTGTCTTCTCGCCATGACGTCTGTTTGTCAAGGTAAAGGCAATGTTAGACAAGTCCCATTCATCGTCTTTCTTCTCTTTCAAGATCTTGATCCACATATCAGGGATAGCCATTGCCAGACGGTAGTCGAAGCCAACACCGCCGAGTGATAGAGAAAGGCACAACGCTGGCATGCCGGAGACATCCTCAGCAATGGTAATTACTTCGGGGTATAACTGGTGTAGCATCTCATTTGCCAGCATGAGATAAACGATTCCACCATCGTCAACAGAAGGGCCAAAGTACTCGTGGTAGCCTCCTGAAAATCCCCTATGTTGTAATTAGCAAATGAAATACCTTTTAAACTTTTCAAACTTACGTTCCAATGCCATGATGGGTATAAAGCATGCTCGTAACGCCGTCAAATCGAAACCCATCAAAGTGGAATTCGTCCATCCAGTAACGCAAATTGCTCAAAAGAAATCTCAACACCTCATGACTGTCGTAATTGAACAATCGGCTGTCCCATAGCTCGTGCTTGCCTCTGGCGCCTTCATGGAAATAACAAGAGTCGGAGCCATCAAACTCATTGAGTCCATCTAGAACATTCTTAGAGGCATGAGAGTGGACCACATCCAGTAGAACGGTAATTCCCAGACCATGGGCAATATCAACAAGCTCCTTTAGATCATCAGGAGTACCATATCGACTGCTCGCTGCGAAGAAGCTGTTGATTTGGTAACCGAAACTTGCATAATAAGCATGCTCCATGATAGCCATCAACTGAAGAACATTGTATCCTAGATGCTTGATTCTTGGCAACATATTCTTTGTAAACTCCTTATATGTGGATACTCTCAACTCAGGAGACGAAATTCCAACATGCGCTTCGTACACTCTGGCACTCTCAGGCTTCTTTGGTCTGGGGTGTTTGAAAACATAACGTTCAGAGGCAGGTGGGTTCCAGAATCGGGCATCATAGACTGGGGATACTGCGAGATCCTGCGTAACGTATTTGATCCATGCTGGAATCCGTTCAATTCGTTCGCCGGAAGGTGTGATCATAGAAATCTAAAATGTTAGCTTAGAATATAGTAAACGTCTAGAGACTTGCTTTAATCTTTGCGTTGTGCTCAATTGCAGGCTTCCCATCCCTCGCAGGAATTATGACTTCAAAGACGCCATACGAATCCTTCTTCATTGGATGGGATTCTCGATTCCAGTCGTCTGCGAAATGTTAGACCGCCTCCAATGGAGGTATACGGTAGGGGGATAGATTACTGAATTCACCAATGAGGAATGCTTGCGTCGCATTAGGCGCCCATTCCCTATAGGTGATGTTGTTGTCTTTATCCACATTGAAACCAAACTTCTCCGTTCCCTGTTATCACATGTATCGTTAGCCCACCCAATCGCCCTTCGTCGAATGTATTTTGAAGTCGACCAACCCTACTAAACTTCTCAAGTCCTCCTTCTGTCTCGTCTATGGTTTTGATCCATTTCTGGACTTTGCTGAATCGATCGCGGAGGGAGTCTTTGAAAGGCTCTAGCCAAGGGTCTAGCTTCACCACGCCTGCGAAGTTGCGAATTAGTTGATGGCATAAAACGATATAGCTTTTGTAGATATGTACTTACCAGTTCCATCATTTGGTAAGCCATCTGCAGCTCCACCATTGACAATGGAATTTGCAGAATGCTCGTTTGTTTGGTCCATGTTGACGTGTGTGGTTTGACAGCTGATTTTGGAGCTGGTAAACTTGCTAAGCTCAGTTGGCAAAGCGGGGTGCGTAGCTGCCTTTAAATGGTAATCAATTGCAAAAGATTGTCAATTCTTCGGCATGAATGTTCGTTGACATCTGGCAGAGCTGGTCAATAATCTGGGGATGGTGTTTTCTCGGGGCGAAAAGAATGGAGCGAAAGAAGTTGCGGGGGAATTAAGCTTGGTGAAGCTCTCCAGTCTCCATCCCGCATGCGCTGGGCCTTCCTGCCGTTGGGGAAGTTCGGATGACGTCGGGGATCCCTGCAAAGACCCCACCTTGATGGGCAGCAAACCACAGAACCCTGGCAAAATCTGCTGCTGGGCCTCAATTGCTAAATCGGAGCGCCCATTGCCATTAATTTTCACTTAGAGCTGCAGGGCGCACCAAGGTTGCCACCACAGCTCTCGTCTCACAGCAACCAATTGCTCTTTGTACTCCCCCAAGCTTTCGCCCCTATCGTCCCAACGCTTTCCAACCCACGAGAAATTTTTTCCATAGCAGGTAAGATATGGAACTTCCTTTGTCTCCTGAAAACTGGACTACGAGCTGCCTTGGAACCCAATTCCTCACTATTCTATAACTCAACTTACTCCATTCCAAGAACCAAAACAAGTTTATGGGCATGATTAGGCTGCATTGAGTATAAGTGAAGATATACTTCGAACCTTGCCAAGAATTTGAAGAGCACGAAGTTATCGGTTGTGTTCTCCCCCAAATTCTTCTGGTCACGGCATCCATCCGACTTTCGGCAGAGTAACCACCGGAAGCCCTCTGGCTGTGTAACCGCATGAATACCTAGCAATCTGGGCGATAGTCCCTCCGAGGCTGGAGGTATGTTGAAGGTACATCTCGAATGTCGTCTGTATTTAACAGAGTATTGGTCTGCACATCTTCAAGAACCGTACCTGTGTGCTTCGTATCATTTTGTTTACATCTTCAATTATCCCCATAACAAATAGTTCGCCAATGCAAGGAATTGCTTCAAGGTCTCATCTAAGTGAGACTTTGGCGTGAAATAGCCTTACAGCTTCCACCACCTTGCATTACAGTAGCGAGAGTAGTGGCTATCTCGCTTTCCGGTGCCTCATCCATCGCTGGTGCGGTAGGTATCCGTAGCGCATAAATGGAGGATGGGCATGAGACCATGCCTGCTTTACAGAAGACGAACTTGATGACAAAATCCAAGCGAATTGGGGATACCCTCCAAAATCCAACGACAAATGAGAAATTTGATAGACCGAAAAGAGCCTCAAAAATTATAGCGGTCAGAAGCCCCCTAAAATAGGTGGGAGGACCGTGGACGGCAGGACGGGACTCGCTTACGGTGGCCGGGCCGAGGCAAGGTCCTGCCGGCGACCTCTACAGTATCAACCACCCCGCAATCCCGTCATCAACCTTGAATAGCCAGACCCTCGGAGCCTCGTTCTACAAGCCATACAAACACTAGAGCAGTACGCTTGGCTTCATTGCATATATCAGAACATGAAGGGTGAGATCTCAAGAGCCGCATCTATCAGCTCAGTTATGCGGCCTTGAACCCTCGTGCCCATCAAAATGCCAGCCATCAGACAATCCCTCATCACTACCGTATCCAAACATCACATCCTCATCCACCGCCGGCGTCCAGTTATCGTCACAACTCCCAAACTCTCTCTCCAGCGTCGCCCCATCTCCAACACCACCTCTCTCTCCGTTGCATCCAATTTCCGGAACCACGACTTTGGCCAGGGTTACGTGAGCACTTACGATCCCGACGAACAAGTCAAAGGCCCTCTCTCAGACTCCGCTCGTCATGGAGCTCCGAGGCTCACTCCCAAACACCTCAAAGCACATCTCGACAAGTTTGTTGTCGGACAGGATAAGGCCAAAAAGGTGACCAGTGTAGCCATTTATAATCATTATCAACGCATACAAGAAATCCGCCGGCAAGAGCGTGAAGAGCGTGACTTGCAAGAGCAGAAGCAACGGCGTGAAGCACGGGAAAATCGGGAAAGGGTGATCAGAGATGCTCATCCTGTTGAAAGTATGTCTAATTGCCCATCTCATCTTATTTCAAAACGAAGTACTCGATATTGACATATCCGCTTTTTTATTTAGCAGACTATGATGGCCAGGTGCAGACAGCAAACTTGAACCATGTCCCAGAGCAGGAACCAGAGCTAGGCTCACGGCTTCTAGAAGAATCATACAACACGATTATTGAGAAGTCCAATCTTCTCCTTCTCGGTCCTTCCGGAGTTGGTAAAACCTACATCCTTCAAACGCTGGCACGAGTACTGGAAGTCCCCTTTGCCACCGTGGACTGCTCTTCTTTAACCCAAGCTGGTTACATTGGAACGGACATCGAATCCTCCGTCGAGCGTTTGCTACTTGCTTCTTCTCATTCAGTTTCAAAATGCGAGACGGGCATAATATTTTTCGATGAAGTCGATAAACTTGCCAAACCAGCGGTCATGACCCATGGTCGAGATGTCTCAGGCGAAGGTGTGCAGCAAGGCCTCTTGAAAATGATTGAAGGGACCACGGTCACAGTTAACGCCAAAACGGACCGAAATTCGAAGAATGATTCTCAACATGGCCCTAAAACGTCAGGGGGATCCGATCGACTTGAGCGACCTGGACGAGAAAGTGCTTCCCAGATAGGCAAAAGCGAGCAATATACCATTGACACAACGAACATCCTATTCGTTTTTGCCGGAGCCTTCGTCGGTCTCGAAAAAATTATAACTAAACGTCTCTCCGCTGGCTCATCTATCGGATTCGGAGCACCCATAAAACCACCATCCTCCGAATCCACCACACAAAAACCCAAAACAAGCCCTCTATCTCAAGTTAACACATCAGACCTACAAGCATACGGTCTTATCCCCGAATTACTAGGCCGAATCCCAATCACAGTCGCCCTCTCACCCCTCTCCCTCTCCCAACTAGTCTCCATCCTCACAGAACCCAAAAACTCCTTAATCCGGCAATACACAACGCTATTCTCGACTTTCGGCGTAAAACTACGCTTCACCACCGCTTCTCTTCACGCCATCGCTGAGCGTGCTCTACCTCCAACACCATCCTCTTCCTCTTCCAATTCCACCTCTCCAGCAAGAATGGGTATCGGAGCTCGTGGTCTACGCGCTATTCTCGAATCTGTTCTTCAGGAAACAATGTTCATTGCGCCGGGCTCGGATATCCGGTTCTGTCTCATTGATGAACAGTTCGTGCGTTCGCATTTTGCGAATCCGGAAGCCGAGGAGGGGAAGATGCCGCTTTGGTGGTCGAGGGGGAGTGGGGCTGCGTTTGATGAGGCGTGGGAGAGGGAACAGTCTGAGTGGGCGGAGAGATCTGGGGAGGGGGAGGTTGCTCGGAAAGATACTTTTGAGGGGTTGAGAGTTGGTGGGAGTTCGGGGATGTGAGGAAGTGTGTTGGCTTTATTCGATGTCCAACTCTTTTATACTATGAGGACGAGGGCGGGAATTGGGTGTAAGAGGTGCAGTTTACTTTCTGGCGTTATACATAAGGGACTCGGCATATGCTTGATCCTTTTGGATTTTTACCCTCGACGCTGAGTTGTAAATACGCGAGCTGGGTTTGGAATATAATTACTACTAAACCACAATTAATAAATATTCACAAAATCATCTTCACTCACCTTGTAATCGGTTGAAACCCTCCCGTTTGTAACATCATGCTAGCACTATCAGATCATCACACAGAGTTCTCCTCTTTAGATCCTAGAGAGAATTAAATAAGGTTAACCTTTCTCCCTTCTTTATCTATTCAAGATATCTGAATTCAAAAATAGTATATTTTCATATCCCCCTTATACCCATCCAACATCAGAATTCAGCTATCCTGTCCTATTTTAAAGTGAACGGGAATGGGAGCAAATACAAATGGAGGGCTATAGGACTCGGAGTATGGAGGTGGAGCAGGGAGGTGGAAGTGGAAGTGGGAAGTAGTGATGTTTTGGTCTTCTACTTCCGAGGACTAGTAGGAGTATACTGTAGAATACGAATTATACACCAACACTAAATGATACCGTATAACAAATATCCCTCCTTTTATACCCATCCATCCCAAACCCAATCCCCACCACCACTCCCCCTCTCCCCCTCCCCCTCATCCTCATCCTCATCCCCCTCATCCCCCTCTCCTCATCCTCCCCCTTACCACACTCCCAAAATCCCAGTACTGTATCGCCTTCAGTTAAAGTATACAATACAATGTACTGTACTGTAGTAAATTAGTAATCGCCCTTAAATCAATAGTAAAAGAAAAAAGGACATCCAGTATGGAAGAATCGTCGAAAACCAGGAGAAGATGCTATACTCCACCGTACGAGCCTGAACTATTGTCTTTTCTCCCTTCTTATGTTATATCTTGTTCCCTGTCACCTCGTTCTTACCCCTACTTTTTGAAACGGGATATTCTATAGGTAGTTAGAATGAAGGTGGCCGCGGGATTTTGATTTCCGGTAATTCACTCGCATTCGATAGCCGTTTGTGTGGGGTTCTGATATCGAGGTTCTCTTTTCATCATATCAATTCTCTAAGCACCAAACTAAACAACAGCAGCAATATCTTTGTACAAGTTTCCACATCCCTCCCCTCCCCTATCCCCTCCCACCATTTCTCCCTTCCCAATTGCGTTCTTCCACCCACCACCCATATATGCACAATCATCCTCCTCACCAAATTCTAGAGCGGCGCGAGAGAAACAAATGAAAATAGGTTGAGAGGTGTTCGTGTAGTCGAGTGAGCAGAGTACCACGGGTAGAGATGATGTAGGCGCCGTTTCCTTTTGTTGAACAGAAAGTTGGGTCGAGGGATTTTAGTTCTTCTTGGGTTGCGATTGGACGTGACCTGGCCCGGAGTAGCCTTCGGAGGAGATACCGGTGATAGGGTTCGAGTTTTGTGCCTATGAGAATATCGAGTTAGTCTATATTTTTCTCTATGCTCTTTGCTTCTTCTATTCTCGTCCATCTTCTGAAAGCATGCCCGGTACTTTATTGCCGAGGTGTCCAAATCCCGAAGATCCACTTTCCAGTTGCGATAGTTGGAACCTTTAGAGCCTCCCTGCGATACCAAAACTGATGTATAGAAATAATTTACGTACCTTGAGATACTCGTTTGTCGCCTCCTGGTATTCCTTGTTCATCGTTCCTGGTCCTTCTCTTGCTCCAGTGCGGATCAAGAGGAATATGCCGAAACTGACTGCAACACCAGCAATTGTGTATCCAAAAACCTTCAATCCTTGTCCCGGTGGATCTTGAGCTCGAGGACCGTGAGGACCAAAGGCGATGTAGTATGCTGTAGACAAATAATCTGATTAGCCCTTATTCCCATTTTCTGGTACGAGGTATGATCAATCGGACCCGCGCGGAAACTGAGGTACAGAGCTGGCATTCTAGAAGGCGTGGAAATTCGATGAATGAAGAATTGAGCTCTTTGGAAGCTTCGGGATGCTGAGCCGCAAGGAGGTACGTACCAGCTTTCTTCTCCTGGACCGTCAACTCAGCCCAATTAGACTTCATGCGATCCCTCAACTGCATCCACAGATCAGCCTGCTCTTGTGGTGGCATACCCTCCCATCTCTTCTCGATGTTCGCCAGCGTTGGGTTCGAGATGGCGTGTGCCTGTCTAACTTGCACGGCGGGTGATCGTACGATGGCTGCGCGCGAGCTTCGGAGTAAGGAGTTGCGCAACATGGTGGGCAGTCGTTCGGACACAAAAGAGAGGAGATGGGTCAATTGATATGTTTTGGAGGTGGGAAGACGACTCCTGGTGGCGTTGGGTTGAGGGCGGTGGTTAATTGGGGTTGGATCGGGAGGTTTGGGCGAGGTCCAAATATTTCGTCGCTTACAGGCACTGAGGTATCACGTGTTGGTGGTTCCACTTTCTCGAGACCGAACGAGATGAGAGGGATTTCCAATTTTTAGAAATGATTAAATTTCTCAATTCATGGGAAGAAGAAAAGTAAAGAAATATCAACGACGTAACCTTTCATTATTACTGGCCAATTCCTGCAAGTACTACCGGGAGACCGGTATGCGAGCGCGCAGACGATGATGCAGCCACTCGAGGCTTCCGGGAGCTGCCGTCGGTGTTTGGCGATGTTTCTCCTTGGATGCCTATTCAATTCGTCGCATTTTCACACTGATTACGGAGTAACAGCCCAATCATTGTCACTTCCAGAATGAACTTGAGATATTTGTACCCTGTTACAATGTATGATTGGATGATAGCTCAAAATGACTTTTGTTTTTATAGACGACAATTGATTTACCGGTACAAGACGAATAGACACTGACATCATGACATGGATGTTCAAAGCGATACGTCACAACTTAAGTCTTTGAGAAATGGGGTTTGAGATGGATAAACGTCGAATTGGTCGAATTGATAAAGCTCGTTATGGGAAAATTCTTGTTGGAAGTCGAAACCATTGGCTGTACAACTTGCTTTACGTACTCCTTTGGTCCATTCTCTGAAGGTCTCGGACACAAATTGACAATAGCGAGCCTTCTATAAATGTCGAGATATTGGTTGAGGTTAACCTCATTAGTAGATTAACCTCATTAGTAGTTTATATCCATCCAAGATACGTTTGAATTGCTATGATTCTCCCTGTACCTCCGAGAGGGTGAAAGACCAAGAACCAATTTAGGTGGGAGCCGCGGTACTGTTATCTGAAGTCGGGCTTCAAAAGGGGTGAATTCGTTCTTGTTGGGCTAAAGATCGCTTAGACTTGGCTATGCTATTGAATAGTCTTTTTCTGCCACATGAGATTAGCTGAGAAGCTTCAGCTTCAGTGAATGAAATAGCCTTAAGGTTGAAACCAGTTGTAAATAGCTTAACAAGCCCACTGTTGAATTGCCATGGCACCTTGATGGCTTCCCTCTTGTATAGGCGACAATCTAGCTCTGGAAAAAGTGAGCTAAAAACACACAATTTAATTGCAAAGCTTAAGCACAATAGAGGGTCACTGTAAGCAGATGCCTTTACGTATGATGAAGAGCTATCATGTGATTTTTACCGTATGATCCGGGTTGAGCGGAAGAGATGAAGAGAGTTCAACTCATTTTGCTAGCTAGCTGAACCAAAGCAAAGTACGTGTACGAGTAATCTAGTTGCATTAGCCAATAACCAAATAATTGCGCTTCACACGTGGTGAGGGAGGTGTGGGAGCTTGTACCTTCTACCTTCAGTCAGTTGAATGACCTACAATGGGAGGGGCTCTTTATCTTCCCCAATCCCCAGAGATGGGCTTGATATCAAAATGGTATCCCAGGCGCCAGCGATGGGCGTGGGGCGTTATCGAAGCGAAACGCCCGAGGAATTGGCCGGCACCACCAAAAGATTTGTCAAGTCTTGTCGGGTCCCTTTGGCCCAACAGCCTCAGATCAAGGTTCAATCGCGGGTTTGTTTGCTGGCCAAGCGTTGCACCATGGGCTGACACGGCTTGGAGAGATCACCAAACAAATGGCATGCACTCGGAAAAATTGGAGCAACAGCACGTGTTGCGCCGAGTGGAGTGGCGCGTACCTACTCAGTGGCACTCACCTAAGAGTTTCTTACTGTCAGAGCATCAGAGCGACATGTACACCACTGCCAAAGATGCTGATGATGAGAGCAATCCAAGGGTAAAAGTCATCCCCGAGGTTACAATGTCTCGCGGATATCGAGAAAAGGACGAACGGATGTCCACGATAATTCGGCAAGGCACACGCTCCCTTTACTGCCGAATTATCGAGGCCATCGAGGTACCAGAGCTAAATTCACCGGGACGTTCCGATGCGCGGACAGACGTCTCTCGGTGGTGATGCTAGTCTTGGTCCTGGGTTTCGGGAAAGGTTGGAAGGCTGGCTGACGTGGGAAGACGAGATGAGAACTTCGTACTTTGCCTGGCTTGCTTAAGCAAAGCTTGAAAAAAGCATGAAAGGTGACTCGGAGACTCGGTGTTGACGAAGGCTGCTGAGCGATTTATGGAAATCTTGCGCATATCATCTGAATGGCAGAAGCTCCCAGGGCGCAGAAAACGGCGAATTTGATATTGATAATAGGTGGATGAGGGGCAAACGACCATAACAACCACGTTTTGGCAGCGATAAGATCAAACTGGACTTGCCCAGCTGCCACCACAGATTCTTTGCCTTCCAGACCAATTCAAATGGTGGCATGTAAGAGGCAGGGTTGCACGCTTGCACCCCCAGCAAAAATGGCGACGCCTGGTACGCCCTTGCCCCAGTGGTGCTGCAGTCGTTGCCCCTCCTTCCTTAGCGCGACTCACCAAGAGAGCTCACCCCACCAATTTCTAGGAGAAAGACTTCTCTTCCCCTCCTCCCACCTTCTTCCCTCTTCATACCAACTACACCACAGTCACCCATCACTCTAAATACCTTCACACAATCCGAATTGTAAGTCCAATACCTGCCTCCATCCTCTTATCGACCCTTCCTACCTCTCTTCATCCCATCTCCAAGCTCCAAGCTTTTTCGTCCGCCCTCGCCATCTTGACTTCGGCCACCGACGAAATCAGCTCTCATCTGCTAACCACAACAACAACAGCATCATGGCTCCAACCAAGGTCGGAATCAACGGCTTCGGTCGTATTGGACGTATCGTCTTCCGCAATGCCATCGAGCACGATGACATTGACATCGTCGCCGTCAACGATCCCTTCATTGAGCCCCACTACGCTGTAAGCTCCCACCATTCCATTCGCAGAGCACAGGAAGCTAGGCACTAACTTTGCATCACCAGGCATACATGTTGAAGTACGACTCCACCCACGGGCAATTCAAGGGCACCATCGAGGCTCTCGCCGACGGCCTCAAGGTCAATGGCAAGACCGTCAAATTCTACACCGAGCGAGACCCAGCATCCATCCCATGGAGCGAGACCGGAGCATACTACATTGTTGAATCTACCGGTGTTTTCACCACCACCGAGAAGGCAAAGGCTCACTTGAAGGGCGGTGCCAAGAAGGTTGTCATCTCTGCTCCTTCTGCCGATGCTCCTATGTACGTTATGGGTGTCAACGAGAAGACCTACAAGTCCGACGTTGAGGTTATCTCCAACGCATCTTGCACAACCAACTGCCTGGCTCCTCTTGCCAAGGTCATCAACGATGAGTTCACCATCATTGAGGGTCTCATGACCACCATCCACTCCTACACTGCCACCCAGAAGACCGTTGATGGTCCATCCGCCAAGGACTGGAGAGGAGGCCGTACTGCCGCCCAAAACATCATTCCTTCCTCCACCGGTGCCGCCAAGGCCGTCGGAAAGGTCATTCCAGAGCTCAATGGCAAGCTTACCGGCATGTCCATGCGTGTCCCAACCTCCAACGTCTCCGTTGTTGATTTGACCGTCCGTATTGAGAAGGGTGCTTCTTATGACGAGATCAAGGCCGTTATCAAGAAGGCCGCTGAGGGTCCTCTTAAGGGTAAGTGGCAGTCTAATAGTCCAATGAATCCAAACTAATTCTTTCCAGGCGTTCTCGCTTACACCGAGGATGATGTTGTCTCTACCGATTTGAACGGCGACACCCACTCCTCCATCTTTGATGCCAAGGCTGGTATCTCCCTCAACGCCAACTTTGTCAAGCTTGTCTCATGGTACGACAACGAGTGGGGTTACTCTCGCCGTGTTCTTGACCTTCTCAGCTACATTGCAAAGGTTGATGCCGGAAAGTAGGAATTTACTCACTTCTAATTTTGATCATGCGCAAATGGTTTCTGATCTCTGTGTTTCCTTGGCAGAGATGTTCTGAAGGGCAGACTGTGATGGGATAAAAAAATGAGTACAGAATTGGAACGGTGTATACTGGGCAATGGCTTGATGAAATAAGAAATTCTTTATGAAGTATGAATAGAAACCCTCAAAAATGTCTATTGCCGTATGCATGTGGCTCGCAGTGATGCGTGTTTTTTTATTAATATCCTGGTTCACCTACCCGGAGATCAATTAAGTAAAGACGATTTAAGTGCGGTACCTCGCCGAGCCTTGACTATCATCCCATTTTGGGAGAGAAAAGCATCTTGTCATCCCATAATTAGGATGATTGTATTCAATTAAATGATAGGTCTTTGGTTTAATGGCAGAAGAACAGTGAAGTGAGGTGTAGGAACTAGTAAGTGCTTGCCGCTTAAATCTCGGCCGCGCTGGCTAAAAGCAGCAGGCCGGCGCAACTTCACGAATCGCGTCGCCTTTCAGACCATCTTCTACTTTTACATATCAACTTCCATCTCAGCACAACACGCCGTCGCAGTGCGCCCGCATCAAAAATTGAGAGATCTTCGCAAATCGGAATATCGCCATCAAGTACCGATTTGAGCGCGATTTCCTGCGATAGCTGACTGTGAAATTTGACGAGGAAGGCCTCGCCCTTTTCGGCGCGACTTCGACCCCCCTTGAAGCTGTCGAGTTGAGGCTCCAGAAGTGGCCGACCGACTTTGGAAGTGAGTACCATTCCGATCTTACCTATACTTCACCTTTCCCACTCACGTGCAGCTCGGTTATTTGTATATTTTTTTTTACAGCAAAAGACAATCTGTCTAGTCTGTCTGAGACGGTTAAATTTAATAATAACATCATTCTTCGTCCGCCAAATTCACTCGCGGATGTCATCCACCATATGTTGTCACCTGACGGGCCCTCGAAATTATTCGTCGAGAACAAGGCTAACACACTCATAGTCTTTTGGGTTGACATCGTCAAACCCGCCCTCATACTGTTGATACTGTTCACAACTTCTATATTCGCCCCCGTGGAGGTTGAGGCCTCCAAGGTGGCCTTGAAGGTCTTGATAGCTCACGTCGCTACTTTCCACCCCCTGGAGATCGATCCATACATTGGCCAGTTTACTTCATGATGGAGCCACCAACTTCGGACGGTCAGCAAAGTAGTGCTGTTGACACTATTATGCAAGATAACGATGCCGCATATAACGTTAATAGCCATCTCCAGAATGGTTTCATGGATCCCCGCCAGCTTCAGTACGGTGAACCACCAGAGCAGGAGTTTATGAGAGATGAGTCTGCAAGTCAATCGCAAGAGTCAACAGATTCGGTTGTTGTTCATCCCAAACGCAAGAATTTACCTACAGGAGTGTGTTATGATGAGCGAATGACTTATCACGCCAACCCAGATTATTCCGATGGCCAGCATCACCCGGAAGATCCTCGACGGATCCAGTCCATTATGAAAGCTTTCCGCGTAGCAGGGCTAATATTCGATGGCAACGACACCGATCTGGAGAAGATTCTGTTAGACTCTCCAACGAAATATATGTGGCGCATTCAAGCAAGACCTGCTCGGCGAGATGAAGTATGCCTAGCGCATACTGCTTCCCACTACCAGTGGGTACAAGATCTCTCGAACAAGTCGCCGGCACAGCTTCGTGCAATGACTGAAACCTTTGATCAAGGAAGAAAGTCGTTGTATGTTAGCAGTTTGACGCATTTCGCCGCCCTCATCTCGGCTGGTGGTGCTATTGAGGCATGTAAGAAGGTTGTTTGTGGTGAAGTAAGGAATTCTATTGCCGTCATCCGGCCTCCGGGCCATCACGCCGAAAGCAATGAGTCGATGGGTTTCTGTGTCTTCAACAATGTTCCCGTTGCTGCTAAAGTATGTCTACGAGACTATCCTGAGGTATGCAGAAAAGTCCTGATCCTCGACTGGGACGTGCACCATGGAAATGGTGTTCAGAACATCTTTTATGACGACCCAAATGTACTATACATTTCTCTTCACGTCTACCAAGACGGGAAATTTTACCCAGGGCCCCCCGAGGTAGACGGCGTACCAGATGGCGGCATACCTAATATTGGCGTCGGTCCAGGAGTTGGCAAAAATATCAACATTGGATGGCATGATCAAGGGATGGGTGATGGTGAATATATGGCAGCTTTCCAAAAGCTGGTCATGCCAGTTGCGGAGGAATTTGATCCGGATCTTGTTATTGTTTCTGCAGGCTTCGATGCAGCAGCAGGAGATGAACTCGGAGGGTGCTTTGTATCTCCAGCGTGCTATTCACACATGACCTATATGTTGATGTCGTTGGCTGGTGGAAAGGTAGCTGTCTGCCTTGAGGGAGGTTACAATCTCCAAGCAATTTCGAGATCAGCACTGGCCGTTGCCCAAACATTAATAGGGGAGCCCCCTGAGAGAATGACGGTACCAGCCTGCAATGCCAAGGCAGCCAGAGTTATTGATCAGGTACGAGCAACTCACAGTCCTTACTGGAAATGCTTGCGTCCCGGTATTGTCGATGTCAGAGATATGATGGGTCGACATGGAGAAAGACTCAGTGCTGTTGCTCGACTCTATGAGAAGAATGAGCTCAGCAAGAAACACAATATGGTCACTCTACCCATTTTCAAGACTCCGCTGAACAAAGTCTTTGAAAACCAAGTCTTGGTAACACCGAAGCTTCATTCTGCAAAGAAAATCTTACTTCTTATCCACGATCCGTATGTATCTTTGTTTCCATCTCCATTTCTGTTGCTAATATATTTCTAGACCTGAGATTACCGCCCAAACGGATGCCATCAACAACCAAGTCTTACCGCATAATGCATGGATGGTTAGTAACCACCTCTTTTCTGACGCATTATTGGCCGCTAACATCATCTTAGAGCACTGATCTCCTGCCATACATCGACTGGGCCATCCAAAATGGCTTCGGCGTCATCGACGTAAATTTCCCCAAAGAAATCCCCGAGGACGACGAGATGCCTTTCCACCAAGGTCCTACCGAAGGAGAAGTCCACCAACAATCCAAAGACCTCCTCACCTATCTCTGGGACAACCACCTACAAATCAACCCCACTGCCCCGATCGCTCTGATGGGCGTCGGTGATGCATATCTGGGAATCAAACAGATGTTGACATCACGGAGTATGACCACCTTATTCGCACTACAAAACTCAAAATACCCTCGTTTCAGATTTCACGATCTGCCCCTACCTTTCCCCTTTCCCACAAAATCCATCTCTTTCCCCCCTCGCACATAAATCCATCTAATATATAATACCCACCACACAGATGTCCGTCCCCGTATCCCCTGCGTCCTCTCCTTCGTCACCGGTTCCCTACGCCCCGTCAAATCAGAAGTCGACCCCATGCTGTCAAATTGGTACAAGAGCAACTCGCTCATCTACGTCTCGGCCGATCACTCCTGCTGGAACGACGAGGATAATGCGAAGCGTGTGAGGAAGAATCGATTTGGATCTGTGAAGAAGGCTTCGGTTACGGGGCTTGGAAGGATGTTGAGTACATATGAGAGTAACGCGAAAGAGTGGGTTTTGAGCAAGGTGCGCGCGTGGGAGGCGGCGAGGGGTGATGAGGAGACGGAGGATGAGGATGAGATTAGGGCGACGGCTGGGTTGAGTGGTAGGACATTACCGGGACGTGCTAGTGGCCTTGCGATGTCTGTCAATGGAGGGAGGAATGGCGTTGTTGCGTGAGCTATGGGGGGTTCAATCTTTCTTGATTCAGCTGTGCTTGCGATCCTCGTATTTCTTGCGTGGGTGGAAATGAAATGAAAGATAAGTCGAAATGGAATGGAAGACGGGATTTGGCATTTTTCAGATATGGTGGTTGATGGTGTGCTACTGCGAATTGTTGGAGATATCAAAATACATATCTTACTACTTATAGCAATACGTGTGATCCATTTCTCATGACCGGATACAAGGAAGCTAGAGTAGAAGGATTTTGCTGTTATGCCTCGACCCTCCCCTTCCCTCCAACATTACCTTCCCACCCCATCTCTCAACACCTATCACCACACACCCCTTCTCCCCCTCCAAACCCCCACCCATCTCACCCATCTCACCCATCCCATCCCATCCCTCTCCCTCTCATAACCCCAAAAATCCACCAATCCATCTCCCCTCCTCAAAACACACCCGGCACGGGGGCAGCTTTATAAACCAACAAATACGGTACTAAATCCCTTCTCCATGTACAGAAGGCTAGTTGCTATTATATATTCCTTGAGTTTAAAGAATTGATTTGAATAGAGGATTGTATAATGATCAAGTGATTGAGGGTTAGAAGAGAGTTAGATGGATGTAGGGCAGTGTGGATTGGGTGTACCGCCGGAGCTTTTGCAAAGGCGAAGAAATCACGAGGGAGAAATAGAATAGTGAGAAAGCATCATAGATACATCAGCAGCAACAGCGGTCGAGGATAAGGGGAGGCCTCGAGGATAAGCACTTGGGGAAAATTAATTTCTCGGCCTTCTCCGGGTAGGCGACCCGGAATAAGGATCGCAGGGTAACCTCTCGCGAATAATCTCCCCTTAAGGCTTAAAAAATAAATCGTCTCCGGGTAACCTCGCGAGAAGCTCTGCGAGGGTCAGTTCAAGGACAGCGAAGCAGCACATTTTGGCACATCAAATCTTAGGAGAAATAGACAAATGATTGTAACCCATTTATTTCATTGGACCACATTTTGTCTTTTCTAATGTACATATGTAATGTTTGGTTTGACCGCTGATCCTCCTATGGGAAGTCCCATCCCTGCAATAGCAAGTGAACAAAGTAACGCTTGTTTTGATACCGAGGTGATTATATCCCCTCCTACCCCTTCATACAGATGTTCCTTTATCGTTCAACCGTTTTAATAGCAGTCCCTTCGTCAAGAGGTGAGAAAAAAAAAGGATTCAATCGCCAGTTCATTCCTTAGGCTCAAACGCCAGCAATGAAGAACAGATGAAATACACTTTTTTGATCCTCCCGTCCGCAGTGTCGTAAAAAGCGAGAGATGAAATGAAATGAAAT
The DNA here is from genome assembly GCA_003988905.1 of Hymenotorrendiella dingleyae. NCBI lineage: Eukaryota > Fungi > Ascomycota > Leotiomycetes > Helotiales > Helotiaceae > Hymenotorrendiella > Hymenotorrendiella dingleyae. The sequence goes on from QYAP01000345.1 coordinate 68,765, forward strand.
TGTTGCACACAAGTCATGGCCGGTGTTTTGGCCGATCCGCTTAGCCACGATGAGAGCATTCCAGCATCTCAAAAAGCCAGTGCGATATCTGGTGACATTTTCCAATTGAATGACAAATCTATCATATGAGTAGATCTGCATAATCAAAAGGGGGCCAATATGCTTGTCCCTTACAGGATTTTGTAAATAGGCTAAGGTTATGGTTATGAAACAGCTCGCATTCAGTGATAACGTCTGCCACCGCCCATCACTGAGCCCGAGATGCTGCCTCTCATCGAACCTGAGATGCTAGGCTCACGGCTACTGTCGAGGATACGGTTGGAGACAGATACCAGCATTGAAAGTCGCTTCAAAATTGGGTCTTGGGCAGAGATATTGCTAATGCGCATGAACAAATGCTCAACGCGTTGAATATATATTCCCATGATCTTTGGAATGAGGTCGCGAACTTGATCCTCCTATGAAAGGTTAGTAACATGCAATAGAACAGATTTGAACCAAACTTACCAAGTCACGGGAGTTCAACTTGGATTGAAAGGCCTCCAATATTGTCTCTAACCAGGCAACGCGTGGATGAAGCAATTCGTCCTCGAGGTCTACGGTAATGGTGGCACCAAGCGAGAGGAGTAGGAGTGGACTCAAATTGCGAACAAAATCTGGGTCGTACCGGCAGAAATATTTGGCAAAGAACTCTTGCTCCCGGCGGGTCTGTAGCCATTGCACAACGGCATTCTCAAAGTTGCCAGACTTCATCGCTTCATCAATGCTTGCTTGCATCAGCTCAAATTCTTCCTGCTGGGGCGTTTTTTCAATCGGCGCGGTAAGTGCCTTGGAATTAGTTTCGAGGGAGGCTACGGACTCGTCCGTCTGACGGGAAGCATGACGTCTCTCGGAAGCAGCTTGCTTCTGCAATCTCAAAAATTGTCCTTGAAACTCGGATTGTGCACCAGCCATAGAAGAAACAGTCTCTGTCAATCCCGTGACAAGTTGCGTTAGCTGCTCAATCTTGATAGAGTCGGCATGTCGTTGGCGCTCGATTGTCTCGATTTGCTCGGAAGCTTGGCGTTGGATATCACCAGCAATTTTCTGCGACGTTTGAAGAGCGAGGTTTGTGAAAGCTGGAGCGATGACAGTTTGCATGAGGCTGGAGAAATGGTCTTGAACTTGGAACGAAACGCCTTGTGCGAGGGATTCTGACATGAGTTTCAAAAGTTGTGGCTGTTGCAAAGCTCTTCCTATGGCATCGGGCAGGGTTCTCTGGAGCTCCTTTGGTAGATTGCTAGCAATGTGGCTATCCAACTTTGAACCTAATTGTTCGTTGACAGCCTTGACAGTGACATCAGAGATCGCTGGAAGTACAGACTTGCGAATGCTGTTGCTAACGATGCGATCAAGTGTTCCCTCGATGTTATCGGAGAGAGTGCTGGAAACAAGTCGAAGCATGGCATCCTGCTTAGCATCAGAGACAGCAGCCTGAGTACGTCTATCATCTTTGATATCTTGAAACAAGGAAGCCATGGATTCACCCATCAACTTCTTAACCTCGCCAGCAACACGAGTCTCAATACCCTTGAGCGAAGACTCGCTGATATCTTGCGACTGGCTGCGAGAGTTGTTCGCGTTGGAGTTGGCCTTTGAAACGTTTCCATTTCTGGCGTGAGACGAAGGATCGAGAACAATGGTCTTTGGTTGTGGAGTTGGAGTGGCAGAGCTAGGGCCAGCAACACTCTCAGATGTTGCCTTTCTTCGCTTCTTCTTCTCTGACTTTTCGGCGCCGCCAGTTGGAGCCAAACCTCCGTTGGTAACCTGTACCTCCTTCTTCTCTTCAGGCTTGGCATTCGAGACCGAAGGTTCAGCAACCACGTTTTTCTTGAGGATATCCTTCGATGGTGTTTCCTTGACCGCTGGGCGGTGGACAATCTGCGTTGGAACGGGCGCTGGAGTAGCAGCTGATTCGGTGGGTTCTACAGGAGCAATCTCCTTGAGAGGAGTAGTAACGATGATACCATCTTTTTCAACTTTGTCAGCCACAACACCTTGGATAACCTTGTTGTCCAAAGTCCAGCCAAGGTCTGATTGTTTGATAAGAAGGCAAGTTACACCCTTCGAGTGCATGCAGTAAAGCTCAAACATGGTTGGCGCTTCTCCTTCAGCAGGTGTGATGGTTGTAGTTTGCAAGATATCAACACTTCTGATCATCCCCTTGTTTGCAAATGAGTACTCTCGCATTCCGCTGATGACGGCAGTGGATTCAGGCTTGAGACCCGCAGCATCGTTTGCGACAACTCTTTCCATGTAGTCGGCTTGGGTGATGGACTTTGGAAGTGAGTACTTGGGCGCTGACAAGTGAAGGAAGTAGATTGAATTGCGAGTGGGGTGGCCAATGACGATCATTCCAGTGGCAGCGTGGTACACGATACTGCATACAGCATCAGACTCTTTGGTGTGAGGTAGATGAATTTCCTGAACTGGCTTTTGCAATGCAAGATCCCACAGCTGAAGAGTGTGGTTCTGCTTCATTCCGATAATCATGTATCTCAAAGCTCCACCCTTTTGGTATGGACGAAGTTTATCAACAAAAAGAACTGAAGTTGGCCAGGATTTCTCGTTCGCCGGTGTGGTCGTAAAGGTAATCAGGGGTTCCTTGATTTCAATGTGCTCAGAGCGAGAGCCGTTGTGTTTCGTAAGGTTGCGAATATCCCAGAACTTGACTTTTCCAGCCTTATCCAAAGATACAATGGTCGAATCATCCTCACTGAAAGTAAAATCCTTACCAGCTTTGCCGGTATTGATCTTCAAAGAAAGGTGATTGAGGTATTTGTCTGTATCAACAATACGCTCCTTGCCATTTTTCAGGTAGGAGTTCTTCAAGATAACAGAAGGAAAGATGACGTGAATGAATTTTCCACGGCCAATGCCAAAGAAATCTGGGTGTGCGGAACTTTTTCTGGCTCTAGTCTTGAGCACGCCGCCAGGGGTTTCATTGTCGTGAGCGAGAATAGGAGGGAAGGCAAACCCATACATCTCCGGCATTGAATCGTCTAGGTGATCGCCTTCGCCGTCCTTGATAAGTGCCCAGTACACTGTGCCACTGATGCCAGTAGCAATGACTGACTCTTTCAAGTCTGCGGAAGAAGAGGAAGTAACGACACTGAAGATACGGTCTTGAGTCTCAGTAAAGATCCTAGCATCCTTTCCATCATCTTGTCGTATAATGCGGACACCGCCATTCTTGGACATGCCGTAAACAATGAAGTTGCTCGAGGCAGTGACCAAAGTGCGGTCAACTTGATCAAACTCCTTCTTCAGTCTGGCGATATCCATGACAGCCTCATCACGGAAGGTGGGACGCGGTTCTTTGCCTTCTTTGATGGCAATGGCAATCCATGGTCGCATAGGAAAGTTGTAGACCGTGACGACATTTTCCTCCTCCAGTTTAGATGGACTATCCTCAGCCTCTGCATCAGCACTCTCCCAGCTGTCTGCAATATGTCCTTGAGCGGCATCGTCAATAATTTCTTTAACGGCATCCGCGACAGGAGAAGGCAATCCATCAAGTGCGCCGGCATTTTCTTCCTTGGCGAGCTCCTGCTTGATCGTCTGAGCAGCGGATTCAGCATGCTGTTTGAACTCAGCTTCTGTTTGGGCTGCCAGCAAGTCTCTCAAATTTTGCTCAATTGAAGCTTGACTTTCGTCACGCTCCGCTCGTGCAATTGCTTCTTGGACCTGCTTGTCGACCTTATCTCCAACCTCGTTTAGAGCCTCTTGGACTGTTTCCTTGTGAGAGGAACCAATACCAGCGGCGCCGATTCCAATCAAAGCCTCCAGTGGGGTGCGTCCATCCGCAAGAGGAGTAGGTGGTCCAGAGAACTGTTGAGCTGGCGAATCTAGCTTTCGCTTTGAGTGAGCTGGGCTTGATATCGTACTTCGCTCATCCATCTTGCGCTTGTTGTCTTGAGTAGGCTCATGGCGTGGATGCTTGAGAATCTGGATCGCTGGAGCTGAGATACTGGAGGTAGCAGGGCCAGGTGTCGTAGCCTTTGGCGTACGGTTGCGCGGTGAAGAAGCAGCCAATTGCTCGAATGGGTTGACGTAGGTGAAAAGGCCCTGTTTTGGAGCTGGAACCTTGTTTTCATTTGCAAAGTCCGGTGAAGACTCTGAAGCGGCCACATTCATGTTGAGAGACGCCTCTTCCAAAGACTGAGTAAGATCTCCGACATCGTCGGTAGAACTTGCCTTGCTTGGTGGTGTCAAGATTTTGGCGGGCTTCAGTTTGGGAGTCACCTCGGACTGTGCTGGCTTTGGTTGGTTCAACAACTGCAATAGATATGCTTGAGTATCGGCAGGTGGTGAAGTTGCTGCGTTGGTAAAGGTACCTTGCGGTGCTTGCGCAACAGGTGCAGGCTTGATGTTAGGTTCTTGTGTCGAGCGAGGCTGGGCGCCGGCTATCAATGCAGCTAGCAAATCCGAGCCGCCACGTCCTGGAGCTGATGCGCTGACTTGACCATGAACACCAGAATCACCAAAGCTCATAGAAGGCTCTCGCGATGGAGGCAAAGGTGTGCCGATGGGTGCTGGTTGATTGGCAGATCCTGGCGAAGGTTGGCTGAACTTAAGCAAATTGAGGAGGCTCGATGTGCGATCGGCATTGGAGCCGCCTCCCATTGCGACAGAACGCGAATGGACCGTCTCCATCGGGCTCATAATATTTGCAGAGTTGTGGGACTGCTGCTGACCGTGGAATGATGGTAAAGGTGAGGCCGCAGAGGGTTGGTGATAACCGTGGGGTTGTTGTGTCGTGGGGGATGGTTGTTGGGCGAAAAAGCCGCTATTGGCATTATTATTATAATAACTGTAGCTGGGTTGCAGATCGACGGACTTGTTTTGCTGTTGGCGAAGCTGAGCGAAGAGTGAATCCAAGCCATTGCCCTCGCCGGAGCCCGCAGAAGGAGGATATCCAGACATGGTGGTAAGAATCGAAGCGCACTCGAGGCGCAAATGGAAGATTGAGATGGATCAAAATCGAAGTTCTGTTTGCGACGCAGTGCAGAAAGAAAAGAAGGTGATAACCACACGGCGGCGATAGCCCTTGCCCGCGAGCGAGCGAAGAGAATACCAATTGGCGCGGTGTTGCGATGATGAGGGGTAAAGAAGAGATCGAGAGGGAGAAGAGGAGGGTGGGTGGTGGGTGGAAAGAGGTTGGAGATTGTGAAGGTAGAAAGTTATGAGGCAGCCCGCAGCTTTCAGTTGCGGGGCGTGCGAGCTCTATGATTGGTGCAGTGGTTCAAAGGGGACTAGCGTCCATAACCGACAGGGGTATAGCCTCTATGATAGCCAAGCCATCTTTCGCAAAGCAGAGAGAGGGAAAGCCGATCTTGGGTTTCTCGTTCCACCGAATTCCCCATCGACCTTTTGATATCGCCGCGCTCACGTTGCATGTTCACGCATGTTGCACTGCACTGCACCGCACAATTCTCTCTGCACGCTCTTACAGACGTTCGCTACTCGTATTCCGGCGACGCATCAGGGACTGTCGCCTCAAGTCAAAGAAGTCCAACGTGTTGATATCCCCCCGGGCCCTCGGCTGCATTGCGCTGCTTGACGAAGCCAGGAGCCGCATCGGACTGCTTGCGCCTGCTCGCTCGATGACAACACCCTCTTGCATCAGAATTACCGCGTGAGCTCATCCAGGAAACTCGACACAGAGGACAAGATGTTCTGTTTACGGAGGTATGTATCACAAGTCTACTGAATTTCTTCTTTTTCCCTTGCCACTAGTAGAAATGCTGCAGGAAATCCTGCTAACCTCTCCCCAAACAGTTGGCTTCCCCTGCTCTTTATCCCGACGAACGCCTCGCCGATCTTCATATTCCTCTTCTTCGTGTGTACATACTTCCTAAATCGACCATGCGTATACTGCTCTTTCCTCCTCCTCATCCTCTTCGCCTCCTCCTGCCACTGGTCCGACCACTGCTTCTTCGATTTCAGCAGTAACTGGTTCGAACCGAGAGGTGCAACATCAACCCTACCCGCCGAGCTTGTCAACTCATCGGCGATGTCGAATGAGACCTTGGATCAGGTTGGAATATATTTGGGTGCCTTGAACAATACCGCTTTTGCCTTGGCCGGGACGGCGCTGGAGGAAGCCAAACGGCAACTCGCCATGAAGACCGAGTGGACCGGGATTGGAGTAGAGTGGCTCAGAAGCCTGCTAGGGAAGAGAGAATGGAGGTTACCATGCGTGGATGTTTATATCCGACTTTAAACGCCGGCTTGGGTATGATATTAAGGAAGTAATGAGCATATGGCTTATGCATCGGGCTGGGTGGCGTTATACACAGGATTCTGGGTTTAGGGATGTCTGACGATGCATCGCGATTGAGCAATTGTTAGTATACGTTGGATTATTCGTTGCATCCGAAGGCGTTATTGTACAAATTTCTGACCCAAGGAGGCCTCGGATTCAAGGTCTTATTTGCAATTTGGGTGGACTGCGTTGACAGTTGGCAAGATGGTATGTTTTGAATTGAAGTTTGACGCCATGGAGCGTAGACGAACATTCTTTAACTTGCACAACATAGCAAATATTTGGTTGCGTCTCTCAATTCCGTTTTCCTCAATTTATTGCCTGTTTCTGATGGGTTTTATAATTGACGCCAACTCAAGGCAGCAATCTCCTGTCAAATGCAGTTCTTCAGATATTCAGCCCTTTCTTAGTTGCTGGAGACCATTTTCAGCTTGTCATCTGTCGTACGAGAGAAGTCCTGTCAGGAGTTTTCAAGGTGAGATTCTCTTAACCCCGAGTAAAGCCGCGAATGGGTAGTGCAATTGTGATGACCATGTGCTCTGGGCTCAAGGGGGTATAATACCCGTCCTTACTTTCCTGCTACATATGCCATAAGAAGTTGCAAACTAATATACAAGGACCCATCCATCTGAGCACATCTAAAACAATACCAGAGTGAGGACAAAGCGAATAGCGATTGCGTGTATGATAGCCCCAGTTCAACCGTTCCGCTGGTTGAGTACCAGGTTCGACCTCTCTCAAAGTCAATTCACGCCGTATTTGCTCCATGCTCTGATCATTTGAAAATCTGGTTCAGGTTTGGCGGTAGCAAAGTGAATGCGTATAGGTATTTGGCGTATATTATAGCAGGGGTGGCCAGACCACCAAGGGTAAGGCATATAAACCTCTAGACGTAATACCCTTCTCTTCTTCCCATGCAACTTTACAACCAACCGCGGAGACCTTAACTTACCACAAAACAACATTTGAGCCATCAAAAATGCCGGACAACACAGACAAGCGCGATGTGGGACAATCGTCGGCTTCACAAGCCTCCGCAGTCATGTCCAACGAGCTTGTCAAGATTTACGTCGGCGCCGAAAAGAAGCTATTTGTTATGGACGAAGGTCTGCTATGCAGCCGATCTGCCTATTTCAAGAAGGCCTTTCAGGGTAGGAACCGCTACTCCGTTGAAATTTTCAAAGTAAGGCTGACAAAGACTTGCGTGTAGGTAAATTCCAGGAAGCATCTAGCAAAGAGATATTTCTCGAAGACGACGATCCAGCTGCTTTTGGCCTTTTTATGAATTGGGTTCACGGAGGAATGCCAAAATGCGACTCGTCTCATGAAGAATCAGTAGATTACGATCACGTTTTCGCTATTTGCCACCTCTACGTTTTCGCAGATAAAGTAGGAGAGGAGGCTTTGAGAGACGTTGCGATGAAGATCTATAAAGGCTGCCGGAACTGCTGGCTTCCGGAGTGCGAAGAGATTCGATTCATTTGCGACAATACAAAAGAACTCCGCCATGCGTGGCTTTGTGGAGAAGCAAGTCGCCGAACACATGTTTTACTCGCAAGCCACTCCGTTTGAGAAAGCGCACTTTACAGAACAGGTTTATTGCAACAAGAGCTTTGGAGAGACTGTCATCGGGAGAGTGCATCAACATTTGTTGCTCGGCGCGTCCCAGTGCCGCATCGAAGATTGTCTCGCACATCCGGATCCAGCTGAATGTGAGGACTCGGAATAAAAAAGGTCAGGACTCGGAAGGTTATGTGTAACGAACATGGAGACCAGAGGTGGAATTGGCCATCTTCCATGAGGGCCGCTACAGCATAAAAGTACGCTGCACTTTTCTTGCCAAAAGAAATTATCTTTGCACTGCACTTGTTGCAAAGATAAATGAATACAGTCAATTTCCAACAAAATTAATTACCGTATTTCGCCCAGGTCGCCGGTGGCTTATGCAGCTCTGCTCTGTCTGCATCAATGCAGCATAATGCCATATTCTAAATGTGCTCAAGAAAAAATCCTAATAGCCTACTAACTTCTGCAGATGATTTCCTATTCTTTTCGTATGCCGTGCACCCAAATCGCAAGCAGTATCTCGGGAGACCATTGCAATTGGCGCTCTCACAACACAAACTACACATCGAAAGTTATATTTAGGCTGCGCTGTCACTTCTTTGTGCCATGATCAAAGGAATGTAAAGGTATTGTTGAAATATTTAAGACCCCTCTAGGCCCTCAGGCCCCACTTCTTTATTCTATATATAAATATTTATATTTATGAGATATCACTAGGTAGAATAATAAGAATTAAGGTGTTTATCCATTTATTGGTGATGGGACCCACTTTTATTTTCAATAGGTTATAAGCTTAGAATATATCGTATTATTAAAGGGTTATTATTACCTTATTATTACCATATTAATATGAAGTTATTCGGATGAATTTCGGATGAATAAATCGTTATTAAATTAAAGGAAAAAATTATAATATAATTATATTATTTTATAATAATTATTTTATATTCTATTTCCTTTAATTTTCTATTAAATTAATATTTAAATAATATTATAATATTATTAATTTCTAAGGTTAATAATGATTTTAAATTATAATATAAATGAAATTATAATAGGATTTTAATTCTAAATAAGAATCTAATAAAATGAATGAATTTAATTCTCTTTTAAATCGAATTATAATATCTCTTATATTATCCGGAATTACGATATAATTTAATTAATATATATATTGTCACGTGGCTCTGCCCCTTAGACATTCACTATAGCTTAGATACTAGCCTTCAGCTAGTCTGGCTGCCTCAGGCTCCCGCCTAGCACGTGTAGAGGAATATATCCTCTCCGCCGTAGCCTAGCTTAGAGAA
>QYAP01000346.1:0-42876 GCA_003988905.1 Hymenotorrendiella dingleyae
CCAGAACTCTATGAAATCCCTGGATCGTCTAGCTAGCCTGATGCAGCTATCCGATCCTCACAATTGGTTATAACAGATGGGTTCTCCTGTCAGCGTAGCGGCTGTCTGAGCCTATGGTCCCAAATGTCACTTGACGATCTCGTGATCGTAACATAAAAGTATAATCTATACGATCTTATTATAATTAACATTTTTTTTTTTAATATTTCACGTAGATGGAATAATATTCCTAAAATATGGGGATACCTTAACATTTTCACGCTTTCACGTAAAGTGCTTATATATGAAGGCACATATACGAATATAAAATGAATTTTTTGCTGATATTGCCGTAAAGATGTTTTTACCAACACCGAAATAAATGCGCGTTTAAAACCCCGAAGGCAGATCACGGACATCAGTTGTGTCTTGCACTACAGTAGTCTCTCCTCGCAGTGAGTGTTTATACAGGCCCGAGAAATAGTATCTTTGTGATACCAGGATTGTCATTTGGCTTGTGGTGGTTTTAATTCGAGCAGAAGTGACATTTGAGAGACCGTTGATTTACCAGCGTGCTAGAAGTTCCTCCTAGCTGAATGCTACATGTATATCGTGCAAGGTTCATGGGATTATTAGATCCAGGTGAGTGGCCGGTCAGACTGAGAAAAGTTATCTCGGCTAATTCCCACCCCCCTTTTTCGATCTTGAACTGTTTGGACGATAAAATTATCGGCAATCCTCCAAAAAAAAAAAGCACGACAATGCGCAGGATATTGATCCTCAAACTGGGAGAATGAAATAGTTTTTGATGTTTAATTGGAGAATGTAAGTTGGGAGGTTGGAGGTGTGCAAGTTGCTGGTGATATGGAACGGAGATGGAAACTACTGCCGAAAATATAATTCCACCTCCATCTCCAAAAAATCGTTCCTGCAGAATAACTTCTACAAACACCTAAAGTATCTTTTTCACAGATTTTTAACAAAATGTATAAAGGAACATAGCCTCTCGGCCTCCACCCAGCTACCATGCCGTTTAGCTTAAAAAAAACTGGAAATCGCCTACTTCCGATTCACCTCATTCTGACCATTAAGAGAAACTCCTCGCGTACTTGATAAATTAAAAGTACGCACAGCACAAAAAGAAAAAAGAATTACAAACAGTGACGGCGCATTAAAAAAAGGCATAGGAAAAAACAGCAAAAACCTAAACCCGCAGGCTTTTTCCCCGAAGGGCTAGGAAAAAACCCTCCGGAAATGGGTTTTGTATTATCGCGACCGGCTTGTTGGTTATAATAATTCCCCCTCCCTCATATGCCTTTTTTCCTCATGTGGAAGTCGCGGCTGGTGAGTCAGCTCCTCCTCCCTCATATGCCTTTTGTCCTTATTCCGCCGTGTTCCATGTGGCTAACGAATTGTCCTCCGACTCGCGCCGTTTTTTTTGCTGAATACCAACCACTACACCACGAGGGTGCTGTGATTGGTGAAGGTATGTTCCTGAATTGAATTTATATAGGAGTGAAGAAAAAGTGGGTCTGAGTGAATGGCTTTCATCCAATTACAGCATGCTGTATTATTGGCCAGCCATCGCAAGATGGCGGAAGGAGTCGTTGGGGGTGGGGAGGAGTACCTGGTAAGTTATTGCGGCTCAGGGAATTGCCCAGTATCCAAACCAGCCAACCTTTTGCCGTTTTAACTTTTGGTTTTTTTACTGTTTTGGGGGTATGTGTGATGCCGCCGGCGCAGCACACCGAAATCCTTAAGTCCCAAAATTAAGGTCTTCGAAGTGTGCTGGGACGCCCACCAGTTTGCGGATTGGTGGAATAATTATGCTGCGCCAGAGTTGAAGTGAGTGGTGACTGATGGGAAGTTGGATGAGGACCAGGGAGGTGAAAGGGAAAAGACAGTTTATGCCTATGGTTCAGTCTGACAACCGGAGGGGAGTACTCAGACCGAACACAGTCTTTTTGGCGCCCTTTTAAAGATTCATCCCTTGGTCAAAACGACTTTTAAACATTAAATAATAACGCCCGAAGCGCGAAGTGCTACCGAAAATAAGACCAAGACCGATTCTCCAGAATACCCGCTGTACGGGACCTAACAAAACTTGAGAAAGCTACGAGATATCAGATAAAAGCAATTATTAGAACGAAGTGTATCCAAAAGAGGATCTCTACGTCTCTGAAGAAATCGTCAAGGGTAAAGACTGGATTTTGGAGAGAGTAGTGCATCAACGGCAAGAAAATACTTACCGACCTCGGTTCGCCATTGTTACCCGAGGCATTGGTGTCCCCAGGAGAGTTGCCTGCTGTTATACAGTTTTGGCTCCTGTTCCAGAAGTGATGAGAAGGGAAAACACGCCTCGTCTCGAGCTCGTTCCCATCGTGACAGTGCTAATAACCAAAATCACGTCGAGAATTTCGACACAGAATCGTAAACTTTACCGCGAAGGCGAAGGAAAGAGGTATTGGCACCGTGAGGCTCAAGAATAGGGCAATGGAAAGTGCTGGTAGGTACCGTAGGATGCATAGAGGGACTTTGAAATTGAGGTCCCAGTAGATATGTGTGGTTGTTGTTGATGCGGGTCTGGTTAAATCTCGGGATTCGCGTTTCCATTTCGGGACTAGTACTTATTCAGCCTTGTACCTTCATCGCATCTCAAGATTTTGGAGCCTCACCACCACCATCATAAACACAAACACCGTCAAGATGACCGACGTCGACACCGATACCCAAACAGCTCCCCAAATCATGGATCCTCCTTCCAATGAAGTAGCCATCGTCGGCAACAGCGAAGTCGCGCCTCCCGCTGAACGAAAGATGAAGAAGATCATCCGCAAAAAGAAGCGTCCCGCGCGTCCCCAAGTCGACCCTTCAACCATGAAATCAGAACCTCCTCCACAAACCGGCACAATCTTCAACATCTGGTACAACAAATGGTCGGGCGGCGATCGTGAAGACAAGTACCTGTCGAAAACGGCTGCGGCTGGACGATGCAAGGTTGCGCTAGACACTGGATTTACCAAAGCCGACAAAGTTCCTGGAAGTTATTTCTGCTTGTTTTTTGCGCGGGGGATATGTCCCAAGGGTCAGGAGTGCGAGTATTTGCATAGGTTGCCGGGAAATTTTGATCTGTTTAATCCTAATGTGGATGTTTTCGGGAGGGACAAGCACTCGGATTATAGGGATGATATGGGAGGTACTGGAAGTTTTATGAGGCAGAATAGGACGATATATGTGGGAAGGATACACGTCAGCGATGATATTGAGGAGGTTGTGGCGAGACATTTCGCAGAATGGGGCCAAGTAGAGAGAAGTGAGTATTTCCAATTGTCTTCTTCCGAAATTGTTGCTAATCAGAAATCAGTCCGTGTTCTAAACACCCGAGGTGTCGCGTTTATCACATATTCGAACGAAGCAAATGCGCAATTCGCCAAGGAAGCAATGGCACATCAATCGCTAGACCACAGCGAGATTCTGAACGTCCGATGGGCAACCGCGGATCCGAATCCAATGGCACAGGCACGAGAAGTTCGAAGAATCGAGGAACAAGCCGCAGAAGCTGTACGAAGAGCATTACCAGATGAATTCGTTGCACAGATTGAAGGTCGAGACCCAGAAGCACGAAAGCGGAAGAAGATCGAAGGCGGCTTTGGTCTGGCAGGCTACGAAGCGCCTGACGAAGTCTACTTTGCAAGAGGCGCAAATGCGGTGAACCCGTTGGGCAGACAAGGATTGGAGCTTGAAGAGGAACAGAGGCTGATGATTGAGGCAGATCAGGTTGAACAGGCTGAGGCAGAAGAAAGCGGCATCTTTTCCAGTAGTACACTTGCTGCTTTGCAAAGTACGCAGGCAACAGTCTCCACAAAGCCCAAACCAAAGGCGCCTTCCGGTCCTCTGGTTGCGTATGATAGCGACAGCGATTAGTGTAAAATAATGGCATTTTTATATTGGCTGTCTGTACAATACACTTTCCAGAGAACAATGCCTCAATTGACATAAATGATAGAACCATGAACGGCGAGTGAGTTATCTATGATTGTATTAAGTGTCCTGGGGTTTTCTTTGGTCTCGCGGATTTCGCGATTCATTGCCATTCAGCTATTAAAGATCCTAGAATACAGCATTTCATGCCTACCGATCCAAACATCCATTACCGGCACACTCTGGCCTGCATCTTCGATTTTGGTGTGCCATTCTCGAGCGATCACTCGCTGAATAGCTTCCTGAACTTCTACACTTGCCAATACTTTCTGCGCATGATACGGACCGAATATGCTTGCTCGAACAGCAGCTGATAGCAAGGCTTTCACGTGGCTCAACATGAACACATAGGCCGTTTGTTGCAAGCTCATTCCAACTATCTCAGCAATCGCCCCAAATAGAGGGCCTAGGTGCGCAGATGCTGTTGGCAAGTCATTCGAAGCAGCAGAAGATGCCGAACGCAGTAGTGTCGTGAATTCCTTCAGTGCATCAATCGCCTCACTCGCTTTGAATGCACTAGCAAAAGAACGATCCCATATCGAAAGCAGAGCTCTACCTTGAGCTACAGAAGCTCTTCGGCCAACTGTACACATAATCGCAGCATCCAACGTATCATCGAGTTCTATCAGATCAATTGGGTTTCGATGTGCGGCCAGAACGAAGGGCAAGTTGGTCGAGGCATAAGAACTTAGGGAGAAGTCGAGGAAAGCTGGAAAGGAAGACTTGGGACGGGTATGCGAAATGTAGGATTCGAGACCGCTGCTGAATGCGAACGAGCCCAAGGGAAGGGCCGTGTCAGAGAGGAGTAGGAGGAAATGTTGGGAGGAGGCAGTTAATGTTCCTGAGTTTGTCAGTAAGTATCACTTTACGCGGACACCAATCGCTTTCATACCTGCGCTCGATAGTACTTTTGGCACATTTGCAATAGCAACTTCGCTGGTCGAGAGCTCCTTCAAACGCGCCTTGGCCTCTTGCAGGCGTCTTTCTAGGTCGGCAACCTCATCTTGAATGGCCTGCGACTTCGCAGAGTCAGGAATGGTGCTCATAAGGGAGTCATGTCCCGCAATGGCAGAACGTTGGTGTTTCTCTTTTCCGTGTGGTCGGAAGGAGGCAGTTCTCCGAAGTTAACGCCGCAGCCGCACGACCACCAGGACCAACCCCGCAGAAGCAGATCACTTGTGGGGATGTGATAGGCAGACCCCAAGGCATCCTTCAACACCACCCACGACCACCCCAATATATTCTACACTCAGCTCACGATCCCTCGAACCAGCCAACCATAACGTCAAAATTTGTGTAACTCCAACGACCATACTCAAGCGAGTTTGAGATTGTTGGTACTTGGTAGCGTTTGGGGCTGAGAATCAGACCGCATCCAGCATGTTATTCGGTGTTGTCGCAGGAATCGCGGTATGTTGGTTGATGTTGTGGCTGGGAGATCTGTCCGGAGGAATCTTGGGGCCGCTTACTTTTTCTCACTTTTTGCACGACGTCGAGATCAGGGCGCGAGACTTTTCAACCTATCGTTTATCGTGTTTCTTTCCTCTTTTAGTTTTGACCTGCATGTTGTTTTTGTGTCACAGGTGCATCACACTATTTCGAGAAGTTGGTACTTTAGTGTTGCTGCTGCTATTGCTTGGATACGGGTTTACGAGACTTTTGAACGAGTATCGAGGTAGTCATTCCAACCAAGCGGTTACATCTTCTCATATACCCGGTCATACGAGCTATGAATTACCGGTATTTGAAGAAAAATTGAGCTTTCGATGACCGAGCAAATATTGAATCGCAAGGGGGACGATTCACACTTTGAGTTCTCATGGTGTTGAGTGACGCCCGACTGCAGTGGTTGGAATTCATCCAAACGAGCCGCAGACCAAGTTTTTATGTCATTGGCTTACACAGCCCTCATCTACAAAGCAGGAAACTTCCAACAAAGTCCTATAGAATGAAACGCTGTGCCGGCATCCTGCCGCCATGCGCCCCTGTGTGTGTCACTGCCACCCAACATCGGTTAGCCTTGAGGGCTCTTTTTCGTATTGCTGATTGGGTCATGAATACGCCCATGCTGTTGGTGCCTGTCCAAAATCCAAATTGATAGCACCCAGCCGCCTAGAGATCCTCTTTGAAAGGGATCGAGTGAATCCTGCCTAAATGATCAGCTTATAACATGCCACTGCCCACCGTTGGAGTCCTGTTTTATTCTGTTGGTTGGTCATACTACACGGTGCTTCATACCATTTACATTACAGTCCAGTTCTCGCCCCAAAGAACTGAAGCAAGCATAATTCATTGATCGAATCGAATACATTCAATTCGTTGTCCAAATATTACTCTGGCTATAATTCACCACGGAAATCTTCTTGGGTTCGTTGCTCTTCGAAACCGCCATCATGATCGTTACACTTGCAGCTCGAGTCTTTCAGGTAAGCATCCACTGGCACCCTTTCATAGACACAACTAACATGTTATCCTTCAGATTCTATTCTCCGTAGTCGGCCTAGCTCTACCGATTGTCCTCATCACAGGCTATGGCCCAGCGCAGGAAGGCTACAGTTTACCAAAAGCACCCGACGAGGCCTTGATGGGTTACGGTGCCTTCTGTGGGGGAGCAGGAATCATATTCGCCCTCGTTGGCGTCGCGGCAGTATTTGTCGACAAACTTCAAGGCATCATAACTCTCCTGACGGACGTGGTTGCCGCCTTCTTTATTCTCGCCGGCGCAATTGTAAGTCAAACCCCCCTCAAGCTGCCACTATAGCACATGCAGCATCTACAACACATTGTTATATCTCATACTAACAACACACCCCAGGCCTTCGCAGTTAAGACCGGCGTCGGAAGCTGCACCAGTGACGAGAACAGTAGCTATATGAACGACCACGCCAAGCTATTCGCTCCTTTCGCCTTCAAGGACTACGGCACTGACAACAACAATAAAGATGTGAATGATTTACTCAATGATATCGTCGGCCGATGCCGCGAGTTCCAGGCTGAGACGGCGTTTTTGTGGTTTATGTTTGGTGTTTTCGCACTTACCATCGTCCTCAGTTTCTTGAGCAAATCAGGTCGGAGAAGCGGAGGATTTGTCTGATCCCTGATTTGAATCTTGATTGCAACAATGATGGAACTAAAGGGCTAGCGCGGATCTCTCATGATGGCTTGATGGATTATAATGTCTACGATGAGACGAGGTCTCGATGCTTATGAAACGGGAGAGAGGAGAGATATAGGTCTCTGTATTTATGGTGTACGGCGTGATGTTTGGTGGATACCCGAGAGTCGACTTACATAGACGGCTTTCTACCTCGTTCTTTTAAGATAGTGATGAAATGAAGAATGAAATGAAAATTATTCTATCCTTCTTACTCTGTTGATATTGTGGAATTTTGAATAGTTCTGAAGTGTGATGTCATGATCGAATGTTGTTCTACTAAACACGTTATCATCGAGGGTCAGAAATATATATAAACCAAATTCCCGAGCCGATACGAGCATCAATTTCCATTTGCGGGTTTGAGTAGATGGCTGCGAGCTGGTGAAAAGAAAACTATTGGCGCAGGTGAAAAGAAAAATTGGGGATCGAGGTACGTACCGATACTTGGTGACTGAGAATTTATCACAGATTCACAACTGGGTTACCCTGTCACGGCATATCCCCACCTTGGCGCGACCGGGGCCGCACCTCATCCCGCGACTATCAATCCTCTCCGACCCTCTCATCTTCACCAACACCAAAAAACAAACCCCAACTCAAACCCTCCTACAACACAAAATGCGCACCTCTCTGAAAAAAGAATCCTAACAAGCCACCATAATCCCCAAAATGTCCACACCCATACAAACCCTAACAACCCTCCACCAAACCCTACACCTCCTCCACCACCGCTCCAAAAACCAACACCGTCTCTCAAAATGGTACGCCTCCTTCACCCAGTTCCACCGCCAAACCACCAAACTCCTGAACGAGCTGGTTAAATTCGAGGATGCACGGATGCTTAATGGGAATTTGGAGAGTAGATGGACGAAAGCGGCCATGGAGGGAGTGGGGAGGAGGGTGGAGTTTTTGAGGGGGAGGGTGGGGGGGTGGTTTTTGTAAGTTGAAATTTCTTTGAAGAGATGAGAACGAGCGCAGCGAGGCTGGGGGTTTGGGGGGTACCCCCATGAAGGGGAGATGGGGAAGGCTAATGGTGTGGTAGGGCGTTTTCGACGGTTGTTGCGGATACACAGTATTCCGCTATAGGTCTAATGCTCATCGGCTCATTAGCGCGTCTTCAGAGCGTGTTGAGAAAAATTGGGGGAGAGGTGGGTGTGGATATGGATTTGTCGTCTGATCACGAGATTCCTAGCTTGGACCAAGCCGAGGTTTTGGAGAAGAGGGAAGTTGGTGATGATTTGGGGGAAGTCATCTCGAGGGATGTTTTCCATGAGGAGGGTCTGAGGAAGGGGGAGGATGGGGATGTGGAGGTGGAGGTGAAGAAAAGCAGCAAGAAAGAGAAGAAGAGGAAGAAGGATGTTAGCGAGGAGAGAGAGGATGAGGCTGCGCCAGTTAAGAAAGCGAAGAAGAAGCGGAAGAAGGGCGGTGATGTATTTGATGATCTATTCGGAAGTCTAATATAAAAACTCGCACATTTCCGACGATCGATTTTGCCAGTATCATTTCTACCCCCATCCATATACCACCTAATCTCCCAATCCCCTCATCCCCTAGCCCCAACCCAAATACCCCCTCTCTAGCCCATCCAGTTCTCAATTCCTACAAATACAGCGTCCCCAACCAATACAACGCACCCCCAAGCACAACATTAACCCCCAAATGCTGCCCAAGACTCCACGCCATACTATACAAATACTTGGGACTAAAAACCGTCCAGATAAACAGATGGGTTCTGAGCATCGTGCACGCAGCCATGACGAAGACGAGACTCGCAGTCACGAATACTGTTAGCAAACTTAAATGCTGATACAGCAAATTTTTTCCACCTTCTGCCCCTTTTGCTTGAGATTTGGTTTTAAGACGGAGGAGCATTAGGTTGGTGGCGGAGGTCCAAAATATCGGACCCGTCCAATTACTGGCAAAAGTCAAGATTCCAACAGCGAGGATATTGTACCCGCCAACGCCGTTATACGCAGACGATAAATCGATCGAGGAGATGGCGTTTGAACCGCCAGAAGCGAAAAAGGACGTGTGTTGCAGGAGGAGAGAGGTGGTGGTTATTTCAACAAGAGAGAGGTCGAGGTTGTTTAGAAGGTAGAATTGCGTGCCGAAGACGAGCATTAGAGGAATGTTGATTGCTCTTGATTGGGTCATTAGGAAGAGGGTTATGAGGTTGTGGATTGTTTTGATGGTTGCTGGTTTGCGTTAGTAATATAGAGGGAGATGGGATAGGATATGATGGGTAGGCTTACGGTTTGGGAGTTTAGTGTGACTGAAGCTGGTGCCGAGTGTATATACAAATACAAGACCTATAGCCATGAAAACAATTCTGGCGCGGGTTACCAGCGAGACACCAGCTCCGTCTTCGGCCATCATTTTTGGGAGGCCGACGAGGAGTTCAGGGGAGTCTTCGTATGTGAAAGCGATCTTGAATATGATGGCGGTGGTACATAAGACCGTCGCGAAAGCCCCAGCCGCAAGGGGTGAAAATCGAGGAAAACTGTGGGTTACGAAAGATCTGAGATTCCACAGATAGGTGAGAGCGACAAGTCCCCAGAAGAAATCTCGATGCTCGAAGAAAAATGTTTTGGCGATATCTGGTTCTCCGGCCCATTTCTGTCCCGTTTGGTTCCAGCGTCGTGTGAGTCTGGCTGTAACGAGGATACCGATTGAGCTTAGGTTCATGAGTAGAGAAGGAAATCTTCTCTTTTGTTTCCTGTTGGCTTGTCAGTAGAGTCTTCTCAAAACCGGAGACATGCATCATACCCTTTGAGCCAAAGCAGCGTCAACCAAGCGGAGGTTGCCCAGTACCAGAAATGATGCTCTTCTTCAACATAGCTGCTTGCAAACATCATGATGCCGTAGGCTAACGTTATGCCAACGAATGGAACACTGGAACTTAGAGAATTGGCAAAAGTTGGTCCTGCTGCCACTGCTGCTAACAAAAGGCCAATAGTAGCAATAGCCTGGCCTGCTATAAGTCTTGGGACATCGTAGTTACTGGCCGTACTGCTCATCAATTCTTGAGCATGTTTGAGCCACTGCAAGTCATTAGCTTTGGATACCTGGAACTCTCTTATGTCATTACCTTGGTGATGTTCGACACCCATTCATCGATATCTTGTGTTTCATCTCCGGCTTTTGGTAAGTTCTTGGTGATGATTCTCCATTCGCAAGCGAGTTCATCTACGTCGCTCTTGAGATCCTTACACTCTGATGCAGGTCCCTCATCCTCAAATGATGGAAATGTAGCTGCAACTACGTTCAGAATTTGTTTAGCGTTCCGCCATAGAATCTGGACTTTGTCATTTTCTATTACATGTTAGTACTCGCTATCAAGGAGTCAATAAAGTTCTAGCTTACTCTTTTCCCAGAAAGGCAAAAAGGCAGGAATGAAAGCTCCGAGATTATTCTGCGGGACTGGAAAACCAAGAAGTGCTCCTAACGTGGGAGCTATATCTGACTGCTCAATGAAAGAATAGTATCGGAAATCTTCTTCGAATGCGGCGGGTGCCTCAAGCCCAGAACTTATGGTCTTAAGCTTAGGTGATATGAAAACAAGAGCAGGCGAGGTTTCACCAGGAGCTGAGCCGCCATGATTACCGGCATCATTCATTCCATGGTCCCCGCAAAGAACAAGGAGCGTAGACTGGAGCGATTCAACAGTCTCC
Organism: Hymenotorrendiella dingleyae; assembly: GCA_003988905.1. Lineage (NCBI taxonomy): Eukaryota > Fungi > Ascomycota > Leotiomycetes > Helotiales > Helotiaceae > Hymenotorrendiella > Hymenotorrendiella dingleyae. Next base: position 10,789 of record QYAP01000346.1, read on the forward strand.
ATTGCATGGTGGATTTGCGATACAATTCCATCCATTTCACGTTGTTTCGGAATCATATTTGGGCTTTTACTTGTTAGTAATGTACATCTACTGGACTGGACTGTTCCCAAATGCCATACCTTCGGGGTCCTGCCTTGTGTCCAATATGATCAAGTCCTAGGTAATGTAGCACCATGGTATTCCAGTCATCATTTGCTAGTTCTTCAGGAACATGTCTCGTAACATTATTATCCACTTCTGTGAAATCCTAATAAATTGTATTCAGCTATTTGATTGCTATATACCGATATAAAATATAGACTGACCGCAACAAAAAAACTAGACGTCCCATCTGCTCGATCGAAGAAATCCGGAAATAGTTTAAGCCAAGTATCATCGCCATACATGATCATTTTCCCTGTATTTTTTGCCTTCAATTGTGCCAGCCATGTGTCCTGAGTCGCTAACGTCGAGGTTGTGTCTGACTCGGCAAAGTTGAGGATAACATCGAGAAAGGAGGGTATAGAGCCCGTCGTAATAGCTTTGATTCTTGGCATAGTAATTGTAGGAGACGTAGCATGGGCGGTAAATGGAATTGCTGCGCCAGAGGAAATTAAACTAACGCAGGGTTATTAGCATGTCTCTCTCCAAGTTTGAGTACGGATTCTAACAATACCTCTGTGTATATGTGAAGCCAGACAATCCAGAATAAACAAAATCACTATGGAAGTCAGTACATCTTCACCCATTGCTGTCGCGACTTGTACCTGCGAAGAGCATCTACAACCATAAAAATGACCTTATCAAATGGGGCATCAGGTGGCGCTCCATATTCGAGAGATTCATACTGCGCCAGGCCAGAGAGAAATGGTTTGTATGGGAAGAAGCCGCTCGCAAAGGTCAGTATGGCAATTGGAATCAAGACATTCGCTGCCACGAGGCATAGTGTAGATTTCCGGGGTATCATGGTGGCAGATCTCCAGTTGAGAAACTACGGGCTACCGCCCAGTCGTGTCAGTAGATTTTGAAAGGGTGACTTTTTCAATGGAGAATGCAGCCATTGTTGGCGCAAGTTGGATGTCGTGAAGAAGTTCGTCGTCGCGCGCGCTGTGGTGATCTGGCGTCTCGTATACGATAAGACATCCTTATCGCAAATACGAGCTTTGGAACTTTTGCACCTTTTCACTGGAATGGGCATTTACCATTAAATTGGCGCCACTGGTGTTTGTACCAGCACATTTCTGTAATCTGACTCTCGGTACAATGTAGCTTATTGTAACGACATGGATATCTCACATTTTGCAGAAATTGCCGCAGACCCTGACAATGCAATGTACGAAAAACCCCTCCAACGCCAATCCACCTACAGAAGAGCACCCAAACGCCTATTTTCCTGGATATTTCGCACTCCGTATCCTTCTACTTCTTCTTTTGCGTGGGCTTTCCAACCTTCTTTCCGTTCTTGTATTTTGGAAAGACAATGGATGCTTTGCGACTGGACGTCCGCCTCCTCTTCTCTACCCGACCCTTCTTCGTTGGTCCGGAAGTCGTGGCAGCATCACCGTCGATTTCCATGGCTGTAGTAGAGCTGTTAGCTTTTTGCGTACATTGCAATCAATCTGCAATACTGTAATTGCAATCTCGACTCGTACCTTCTGAGGCACTTTTCTCCGTGGCGGGGTCGGCTTCCTTGGTCTCTGTGGTGACTAGAAAAGGCATTAGCTCCATTCGCGCATCGTGTGCTTTTCAATCGCATACCTTCTTCAGTCTCCATGGCCAAATCCTCTTCTGCAGGCTTCGGTTTGGGTTGAGAGGCTAACTCGAGCAACTTCGCCGACAGTCTTTCCATGCGCGCATTCTCCACCGGCCCAAAGACTTGCTGCTTGAGCCGCACATTGTTGGCCTTTCGGGACGTTGCTCTTGCGCCTTTTGCCATGTTGCAATATAATACGGTGAGATATGTGCAGTATTGTTTCTGATGGTGAGGTGTGAGGTCGGGTCCTTCAAGGTCTGGGAAGGTCTGCGGAATTCTTGATTAAACGCACAACCAAAATTTACCGGCAGAATTCACACCGCCTGGCCCAAAGAAGCCAAGTCACCTCGACCGTGATCCTCTGGTACTTCCTTGACGGCCAAATATTCACCATTAACATTCCCAACGCCATCCCAATGTGCATTGCAACAAAGGCAGCCCTTGCCCTATAAATCTTTTGCTAACTGTCCCCCAAGAATATCCTTCCAAAAACTCGAGCAAAACCACCTTCATGTGTGCGACCCCATCACATTTCCCACGCGCTTCTTGAAGCTCTCACGATGGCCTCGATGGGGGGTGGTCACATCGACCCTGAGCCTGTCTGTCGGGCCGTAAGACAACCTACTCTTCTCGTTAGACACCTCCAGGTTATTTGCCAATCGGAAGGAATAAGGACCAACGGTGTGAAAGCCGACCTTCAGAGCCGTATCGTTGAAAGTATGTTGTTCCGTCTCTCGTCTCCTGCCCTCCGGTTAACGGTCGCTGGTCGCCCACACCTTTCTTCCTTCCAACATCACTTTTACAACCTATTCATGGATACTCCAAACGCGCGCTAATAGTTCTCAATCAGGAGTACGCTCCCACGCTCAGAACGGCAACTGGGAGCTATTTGAGCGGTTGCGAAATAACATCTATCATCCTCCAAATTCCGCGAGCGCCTCACCCTACGTGGCTGGCATGGCAAATTCGTCCTCACCAGCCCGAAACATCCCAGGAGCCGCAGCATCAGGCTCATACCCAGGCGCACCAAATTACAACAACGGCTACAACATGGGCGGTGGTGCGAATGGCCATCGAGGCGCTTACGGCCAGCAGAAAGGTTAGTGGGGTTATCCGATATTGAAATCAACCCCACCATCTGACGTTACCTAGGTCTAGAATTCAAGCCGAGTCCCTTCTTTAAGATTGATCAGCAGATCGGAGAGACGACAATATGCGAAAGTGAGTGCCGCCGATGTCCAGCTTTGAAGGCGAAGTATTCACCGTCACATCCAGTTATGCAAAACCACCGCCACACCGTCAAGATTACACTCCAAGCCAGTGCTCATGCGGTACTAGCTCGAGTAAAAAATGATCCGTCTATGAAGGTGATGGTATTCTGCGCGGCTGAGGACAAGGGCCGGCAAGAGATTGCGTTTCCGCATCAGTCGGAAATCAAGGTGAACGGGGGAGAAATTAAAGCCAATTTGAGAGGTCTCAAGAACAAGCCAGGATCCACGAGACCTGTAGACATCACCAAAGAACTTCGCCTACACCCGGCCGCTTACGTCAACACCATCGAAATGACCTACGCTTTAACAACCAAGGCAGGTGACCATTCTTCTAATGTTAGCTCCCAACACCCACCAATTTCCATTACCTTCAAAGCCCCTCTTACAATCCCCCTCTGCGCCGTAACTGATTGTTTGTGTACTAATTTTGCATTTCTTGCTAGAAATTCTACTTGGTCATTTATGTTGTTAAGGTTGTGCCTGTCACCGATCTGGTGGAGGTCCTGAAGAGCGGTAAACGAATAACAGAACAATCTGTTTTGCAAGATAGTGAGTCTCGCCAACACAGCTATGGAGACTTCTGCTAACTCTGAAAATCAGTGGTCGACAAGTCTAAGGATACTGATATTGTTGCAACAGCTTCGGTCCTTTCATTAAAGTGCCCGTTATCAACTTTGCGGATTGACTTGCCATGTCGTTCGACAGCATGTCGGCATAATCAGTGTTTCGATGGTACTTCTTACCTGCAACTGCAGGAACAGGGGCCAACCTGGCTATGCCCAATTTGCAACCGTTTTGCGCCGTTTGAAACATTAGCTGTTGACGAGTAAGATATTCATTGCCCGATGATATGAAGTATACTAACAGTTACAGTTATGTTCGCAACATTTTGGAAAAGACGCCTAAATCAGTTGGCCAAGTCACAGTGCAGCCAAGTGGTGAATGGGACCAACACACTAAGAAAGAAAATGGACATAGAACAAGTGGCGTTCCTAGCGATGATGATGACGATGATTTGGTCGAAGTGACTAGAGATGGTAATAACGTCAAAATGGGCACCCCACAGGCGTACCCATCCTCTGCTCAGCGATCTGTGTCAACTTCATCTGGGCCACTCAAAGATCAGGGTAGTACAAGCGGTAAGCGACCGATTGTTGCTGTCATTGATCTGACTTCGAGCGGAGATGAGGATGATGGACCCCCAATTGCTCGAAAAAGACAGCAGACAAGCAGCGGCTATCACGCGTCTCCAAATGCGCCTGTCTATCGACCGGGACCAAGCAATGGGTATGCTCAGCAACGGTGAGACTATGATGTTCTCCGTTTTCTCAACAAGTTATATTGCATAATCTGGCCCTAATGTGTATGATATTCATCGGATGATTCCCAACCGTGGCGTGGCGATGGTGGCTTGTGAGCGTGTCGGCTTTTATGGCGTTATGGAGGGGAAATTAAAGAATGCTTGGCTGGGCATTTAGGAGGGCGTCTGCAGGCGGGGTGTTTGGACTGGACTGAATCGGCAACTATGGATTTTGCTGAGTGCTACGTGCTTTTCGGAAGCACCTCAGAGACACGGTCATAGGGTGAGCAAAGGAATAAACACAAATTTCAATATGCTTAGGGCTACTACTTTCCTAGCTGACAGGTAATGCAACTAGTGCCCGGAGCTAACGAGCAAGTTTGGCACCGCTATGGAAGTAATAGGCGCTTAAGTGGTACCGGCTACTTTAGCCCGCATGCCAAACCTGCTGGCACATTTGGCAATCGACTACTTAAGTATTCACTATCATCGCGAAAATCGCAATGTTCAACTTCCCATTATTCCTGCCAATTTTCTTCGGTCCACTTGAAGAACCAAATCTTTACAATCATTCAAAAGCTGGTACTCAATAATCTCAATTTCAATTGCGAGCCATGGATTTCCTTAAGAGACGATTACGAAAGCTCATACGACGAGCCCCAGCAACGCCAGTACCGCCAGCACCGCCAGCTCCTCCACGCGGACCGCAAAAGCTGCCCGCAGAAACCCTCCTCCAGATTGCCGCCTACCTCCCTCCATCTTCCGCCGCAGCATTCTCCATCTCCTGCAAACGACTCTTTTCGCTGATCGGAGACAAGCACATCAAAGCCCTCACAGAAGTCACACGCACAAATCAAGATGTGCTCGAATTCCTGACCCTGTGGGCCGCCGACTCCCCAGAGGAGATATTCTGTTCAGAATGCGTCAGATTCCACAAACTGCGGAATGTGAGACAATACTCTAGTAGATGGACTGCGGAAAGCTCCCTACGTTCATCTAGATGTGTATTGAAAGGCCCGCTCAATTGGATGCAAAGTCCAAATTCGCACTTCCACACCACAGGCGCCCGGATGGCGTTGAAACGCAATCGAGTAGACCCTGAGTGCAAGGAGATTCTCAAGACCTTAGGCTTTGAAACGAAGATAGAACATTATCCAAAGAGAAGTCTTCACAGAGCGGAATGTCGGATTTTTAACGGAGCCATTTTTGAGTTCACGCAGGGTGTCTTTTATGTCAAGGATGTCTTTGATTTCGATATTTATCCCCAGATCAGCATATGCCCGCATATATGGTACCAATCAAATGAGAAGCGGGGAATTGTTCAGGAGTGCTGGGACGAGAGAAGCAGTCCTCCTGTTTTGGAAAACGGTGCGTGGACGTCCTCTTGGGATGTCACGGCTGCGAGAATCAATGGCAGGACTTCTGGGTTGTTGAGATGTCAATATTGCTGGACGGAATTCCGCTTTGATTTCAAGATGTATGAGGGCCGAGGAGTGGCTATGTTTTTCTCCAAGTGGAGGGGGTTTGGGGATGAGGTTGGGGGCGAGGAGTGGTTGAGGCAGTTTCCGACTGAGGCCCTCGTCGATACTAGGAATATGACGACGAGACTTGGGTGGCCGGATGTGCCGATTTTTAAGATGTTCGAGAGGGAGGATGGGGATTTTAGGGTTGATGGGCTTCTTGCGCCTGAGATGGAGAAGAAGTTGTTTTTGTGAAGTGGGTTTCATGGGTTATGGTCAAGGTGGTAAGAAAGATACCCTTCTATACACTGTACGTGAAGCTAGATCTGACTTATGGCTCCTGTAGCTCTTGGGCTGGAAACATAATTTCAGACATCTCTTCAGCTGTGTTTTCAAAAGACTTACTTTTTCTTGTATCTCAGTAATCCCCACCCCTTCTCTCCCGTCTAAAGCTTGATTGTGTCTTAAGAGAATAAACACTAAAATGGGAGAGGTTCATAAAACGGGAGAGAATGGGTGGGGCTATGACCTAATTAATGTGGTATCTGAAGCTGATTGGGAGGAATATCTCCTAATTGGTAGCATTCAAAGAAGTTAAGCCTAGTTTCGTTTCGCTCTTCTCTTCGCTGTGGAAGTTGATCTGAATTTTCTCACTATCGGAGTCTGTTGTACTAGAGGTTTGTGTCTGCTATTGGTAGCTCTGTCGGGCGTATTTTTGTATTCTTTTCTCCTGAATCACGCCAAGATTGGTTTGTATTAGGTATATTGGGGTATAATTGGTGGCTTTTGTTTTGGTTTTGTGTGAGTGGGTGTCAAGTGAGAGTCCTGGGTTACTGGTTCAAGAGACTTGCCAATGTTGTGGGCATTGGGTGATGTAGGGGGGTTGGAATCAAAGAAGTCTTGGAAGTGCAATTAGGAAAGATACAGTAATGGTAAGTGCTCGTGGATTCTCCTTTCGTGGCTTTTTTTTTGCTTTTATTGGAGGTTGAGATGATAGAAGCTTCGAAAATGGGGGAAACTCTCCCATTAACCTCAATTCTCTGAGATAGGCTCGGTACCGCATTAATTGGTTTAGAGCGCCCCACACGTTTTTGACTTCATTGTCCTAGGATATCTGAGAGAATAGAGGTTAAAATGACAGAGGCCCCGAAAACGGGAGAGGGTTCGTTCATGGATGTACCTCTCCCGTTAACCTCAATTCTCTTTAATGGTCTGGCACAATGAGGTCAAAAACGGGAGAAGGGGGGCACTCTAAACCAATTACTACGGTACTTGAAGTTTGAAACTCGTACGCATTGTAGTCATTCGAATTCTCAAATCCATGGTCTAGCACTATGTAATGGTTTATTCATTTGTTTCAGAGCATAAGTCTCGAAGTGGTTCGTGGATTATTGCGAAGTCTTGCTTTCCGTCCACCAAGGGTTCGATATAGAAGTGTGTTTCGTTGGTTTGTCCATAGTCTTCCGGTAGATCGATGCGATCTCTCTTCCATGCACCTGGCATTTCAGCCACGACGCAATCAGCAGAGTCAATTTCTGACCAGTCGTCTTTGAGGATCCAGAGAAAAGTCTCGCTACCTGCTCTTTTTGTCACTTTGAAGCTTCGTTCTCGACGCCTTTCGAGCTGAGAACATTCTGTCCGTTGCTCAAAACGACCGCGAGCGTGCAGTCGCGTCTCGTTCTGCAAGTAGCTTTGAAGATCGTAGCCAACACGGTGGATAACACCAAACCAGGCCAACAAAATTTGGCAGAGGTCGCTATGTGTTCGAAACTCGTGTTCTGTCAAGTAAGCAAATGGGGTTCGACCATAATCATCTAAAGCATGGATCTCCGAACCTGCTTCCATCAATGCTAAGACCGGCGACACACATAGTTCCATAGTGATTTCGTCAAAGTTCAACAACGGATTTACGAAATCGGCATCGAGTCCAAGCTCTATTATCTTCGCAGGAAAATCGACGATGGAGCCGTGCCCCAGCTTCTTGGCCACCAGGTGGAGAGAAGTGCTGTTTGCATAGCTTTTCCATCGACATTGAGCATAATATTGAATACCGGGGCCGTGCTTGAGAGACAACACAGTAAGCTGTGGGTGTTGCCATACAGATAGTAGAAACCTTGTAAGGGTTCTGTCCATCCAAGGGCCTCGGACCAGATTTCGTAAGTCTATGTCAAAATGGTCTTGATTCAGTAAATACCGGAAAGTTTCGACATGGCTGCACAAGCTCATGGCTGCACAAGCTCATGGCTGCTTCTGTATCAAGGTATTGCGAATGTACTGTCGCATGTGCCATTGGGTCGCATCCTCCTTCAATTAGAACTCGGACGGTCGCTTCTAAATTGTCGGTAAGCATCTGGCACTGATAGACCGCACTTCTATCGGACACCGTGAAGCGCCAGTTGTTGAAAGCTGAGTACAGTGGCGTTCTGTTAGATGTTAGATCAGCCATCGGGTTCCAGAATTACAACTCTTACTCATGCCATCCATACCGAACCGCAATAGAATCGGTCCTAATTCCTCTCTCAATGAGCCAGCGATAAAGCTCCGGGCGTTTCCATGAGGCCGCAATCTAACAGTGTTACACGTTGGAAACTGTATTACATATAGTCCGCGTTACTTACATGGAGCAGACTCCAGCCCTCGTCACTAATATCGTGGATTGATGCCTTCCTACTCTCGATGAGCGATATCACCTCAGTAATATCACCATTTTGACAAGCAGTGAATATGGGAGAAGTGCTGGGCACAACGGACACAAGCGTTATGGTCATGGTAGGACTACCATTAAGACTCCTAGATGTTATCGACAAGCCATGAAGGCGCAGCCATGAATATGGAATAAATCGCCACTCTATCTCGACAGAAGAATCCGGAGATTTGCCCTCATTCGCTTGCCCTCTAGAAGTTCTCGATATGGTCTGCATCCAGCCAACACCAAACCAAGCCGTCTTAGTTTCAGTATTGATCTTCAACAGCTCGCCTTTGACTACACTACTCGTAATCTCGTTGGTTGCAACTGACTTTGTATGAGCTGAAATAACTGTCTGGAGCATAGCAACTACTTGGGTAGTTTGAGCGGTCTGAGAAGACTCGAGGCGCACGGCTGATTTGTGATTCAATCTGCAGTGCGCTGAGTTAGCAGATTTCAGGTATTTCGTACGTTTCCGAAAGCCAGGTGCAAGTTCGGCTAGATAGGTACCTACATTGTCAAAGCCAGATTCAACGTCCCTTTCGCCTCTTCCAGATCTCTGCCAAGTTTGTCCAGAGATTTGGACTGCTTTGCGACCTTAACCTTGGCCCAAGCAACTCTTTTTCCATCGTCTGCGTGCAGTCTTTGGCTCAATCTTGAAAGTTCCATCTCCAGCTTCTTCATTCTCGCTTCCACGGGCTTCAAACACTTGAGTGTCATTTCGTCTTTGTTGCATGCCACTTCCTGCAAGACCTCTGCAAGTATCTTAACGTACTCCAATTTGTCTGCGATGGCTCCAGGTGCGTCCGTCATGTCTTTTTGGAAGGACTGGATCGTTTGAATGCTCTTTACGATTGAGGCCGCGAGTTGTACCACGCCTATGCCGCTTGCGATGACGCCGAGGACTTCAGCCATTGTGGATTCTTCAAATTATTTGGGAACAAGTTCTTTTGGAGAAGTACGCTAAATTAACTGGTATGCTTTGGTTGAAAATTTAGAAAGCAAGACGGCCAGAAAGAGAGAAAATGAAGGGGTAATTATGCACAACTTTGCTGGTGCCTAACAGCGACTCGATGAAGAATATGTCTCACGTAATGGCTACGTGCATGAACGCTTGTCGCAGATTCATGGCGGGGAGAGAAGTTGTCAGATTGGGGAAGCGAGTCGTTTGCTTTCGTGCATTTGGTGTTGTACGGGGTTTTGGAAATCGAGATCTGGGTGTCAGAGACGCCACCGCCACGCATTACGCTGAAATTTAGCAGCTATGTGGGAAGCTAGTAATAAGTACCCTTTGCAGGCGCTCATGGGGTCTTCCCTGAGAGGAAGGGGGGGGTTGTCACGTGAATCTAGAATAAGCGAATTTGTAATCAAATGTGAGGGGGGCTATATTTCTCCAAGAAACGGGTGTAGCATTCAAATTTGTTCTAAAAGCCTACAAATTTGAGAGTGGAAGAGGTAGGTTCGGCTTCAAAACTTGACTTCTTGCAGGTTTCGCGAAAATCTCACCTGAGCAGTGAGCTCGGCAAAGGTAACAATATCAAAAGTCGTAGCCACCTCGATCACGAGGCTTGATTCATCAGATATTACTAGCAACTCATTTGAATTGTAACAAAAAGAAACCGAGGTGAGAAGGTTATACCAGCAGCAAGCCACAAATAGATTCGCAACAGTAAAAATACTAGTTTCCGGAATAGACTTTCTACTCTTGGACTTCTTCAGATTTCTTGGTCAATCCAGTTTAGTCTACATCCATTGTAGAATGATTTGCCTGATATTTCGCCCTTCATGCTTTATCTGAAAAAAATACCAAAGAGAGATGACCGCGATCGTTAGCGGAACGGATATTGCCCACACGACAGCCACTGAAGTCGACACACTAAGCGATCCTCTACTTGAAGATTCGTCTGGGAAGTAAAAGAACGGAGTACTGAAAAGTGTCTATAATTTTCTTAGTAAGCGAATGCAGGAACTAAATATCAATATCATGACTTGACAACTTACCGCCACGGCTTGGAAGGGCAGAAATACCATTGCTATGGTTGCACCTATCCGCATAGCATGACTGTCCGACTTCAAAGCCTTCGAGTCCGCTTGTGTTACCAGGTTGAAAGACTATAGTGTCAGATTATCCTACTTCTCCGCCGTACGTTACGCATTACAACATACCAAGTTGATTATATTTTTGCATCTTCCATCCAAACTCTTAAGACGCAGGCTCGTGGACGTCAACAATGTCCTTTGATAACGAAAGATTGCTTGGGTCTGCTTTTCAGCTTCTGACGTCGTTGAAGATGCTTTCATCATTGTCTCGTGTTGCTCTTCTATCGAATTCATCGTTGTCATAGCCCCTTCAACTGCTTCCAACAGGTAAATGATGTGTTTTGCTAGCATGTGCTGGCCAACAAAATCAAGTTCCTTCACCGAAAAACCGTGCTGGACAGCTAGTTGAAGTATTTTCTATGTTTATGTAAGCCTTCAGTTCAAACCAACTTATTTCCCATCGTTTTTCTCACGCTTTCTTCCTGAGAGAACACCGCTGCAAAGTCTGTAACTACCTTGTCGATTCTGGAAATGAGGCTTTCGGAGACTACATTCAGGAGGCAGTACGGATCTTCCACAACTTCTTGCCAAGTTATATTTCGGGCCAATGCGGCAAGTTTCTCTCGCAGTTCCAGTCCCGCGCCCACTGAGAACAGAATCAGAGTTATCTCAGTTAGGTTAGCATCTTGACCTGGCTTTACTCTTAGACAGCAGCCTAATCGAGCCCAAGTGTAATCGGCTTGACTGAAATCGTTGGCTACTAATCGATTTCTATTCACAATACGTATTTTCCCATCCGCTGTCTGCTCAATCTCAACGTTCTTACTCAGAAAATGGAACCACGAGTCTCTATATTTTTAGTTTCCATCGCAGCCCATGGATGGATATTAATAGACTTACAATCAAAGTGTTCACTATCTCGTAAACTTCCGAATGAACATGCAACCTTTTGTAAACTTTCAGAAACAAAAGAGGCTGGCACGGAGTATAGGCTGAAAAGTTCCAGGAGGCAATTAACATCTAAAAGATCTTCACTGCCGCGTGTTCCACACGGCTTAGGATTATCTAGAGGAGAGAAACTAATATCGAGTTAGAGATTTTCAGAGCGCCACTCACAGCACTACTTACACAATTCTCACGGGACATGCTGGCTTCGCTCTAAGCTCTTCGATGCTGCATTTTGGAAATGGGAGTCCCCGATCAGTGTCTACTTCTCTATAAGCCACCGACTACTATTACCCTAAGGCAATTCAACTTAATTTCTGGCCATTCAAAACCATCAAATTTCATCTCCCTGGGTTGCGGGTGTACCGGTAGGATTCCCATAGGGATAGCCTGGCTTCTAAATTTTGTATAGGCAACTTTGTTCCTCCATTCTGTCCTCATGTTGGAGAAATTACTTTCGTGGCAAGGCGGCACTGAGGGTAATAATATATTGTAGATGAAACTTTTTCACTTTGCGATGCTTAAGGCTGCAGAGTTTTTGTGGTGAGATCACCTGAATGGGCTGCATATGACTAGGTATGCAGGCGAATGCTTCAAAATGCGACTCTTGAATTGTTTCGATAATGGGTTGAAAGCTTTCGCCCACTTGTTCAATGCGGTTATTGCATGTTTCTATCGTTTTCTCCTCTCTATTACCCTAGAGTAGTCAAAACATAGAGTGCGCGTTCGTGTCATTGCTAGTGTTAGATTCTCGGAAAGTTGCGCAACCCGGACAGGCCAAACGACGGAGGTGAGCCCTAAGTGCCTTCCTTCTCTCTACAAGGCTCAAATTCAGGCTCGTGAACTAAGAGCAAAACAGCCTTGTCAAAATCTTAGGTCCGGTATGCAGGCAGACCTAACCAATTTGAATTGGGCTAAAGTTTGCAAGGCTTGTCGAGGTGATTTTTCTGGGGGGCGCGGGGGAAGCGCAGTGTCATTGGTGCGTGACTCAGTGACGGAATCTTCCTGCAGTGTATCCAATTCCTTGTAGAGCCTAATATTATGAGCGTATCAATTTGTTTCAGTTGAGTGAGGCTCTGTTTGTGCAAATGTGACATTGGCGAACTACTCTACGCCTGTCAGTATCGGCTTTAGGGCGACTCGCACATAATCTTAGAGCCTTAAGCGTACCAAAATCAGAGGCCAAATATAGCTAATTGAATGCATACGTGAACGGGAGTCAGAGAGCCACGCTTGGGGGGAAAATGCCTTGTGGCCCAGCTAGTCAGAGATAACAAGCGGTATTTTTATTATTAAAAATAGTCATCTTTTTTAAACACTACTTGACCAGCAGATGCTGCGCCGGTTTTTGCTCACAGTGATACTGTTTAGCCGGGAGCCTTGAGGGGTCCGGAGGGGGCCTAACTCCCTTTTCGAGCCTCCTCGCTATGGAAGACAAAGCTATACATAACTTGAAACGCTTTCTTACTTACCAATTACTCCATCACAGCCACGATAGCCTCTCTCCACTCCCATCCTTCCTGCACCTATCAAAACAAGGGTTTAAAGCCGTAAAAATGATTTGATTGTTGCACGAAGGTTTACGTTACGTTCCTGAAGTCGTACAGATGGCGAACTACTGACTAAGCCCCGATCATATGCCGTATCACCCACAGCCTACCATCAACAATCTTGGCATAAGATGATCAGTTAAATGGTAAAATGATTATATTGCGACGATGTAATCATAGAGAGAGATGTCGAAGTGATTATTTCGGGGCTAAAAAGTAAGCGATATATATAAGAGAATATTAATCAACCTGCCGGCGAGCCTACTAACCTGTCGGAGACGTATTTTATCCCGAAAAGTGGTGTCTATCAAGCCGTCGGTGCTCTGATCGACCCATTCTGAGCTGGGCATCCCTGGTTGGAAAGGTCCTACGATCGCGCGAGAGGAGTCAGATAGCAAATATCACGAGAAACTGAAATTGGCATATATCCTGCAGTATATCAAATGTGTTTAGAGGGAAAAGAGAGTGGCCAGTCTGGTCAATCCGGTCACTCAGGATTTAAGAAATCGGGCGGATTGGGTAATAAGCGAGGGTCGCTTGTTACCACAATAGGGGTTGAAGCGAGGCGATGCGGCTCTTTGGGGTTGCCTCACACGTTAGCCGAATCGTGCCTGAACTATTACTATTAAATTTCTTCTGCATAATGAAAAATAGGGAAAATGACACTGCCACTACTATATAAAAGAAGATACCTCTAGTCTTACCCTAATAAAGGAGACTTTAATCTTCTCGGAGTACGTTTACTACATCAAAACTCGCTTTCACGGCCTTGATTTCAATGGTCCAGATTTTGGTTGGCTATCTATTAAATTTACGGAATCTCCCATAACAATTATGGTAGCTGGTAGCAATCGCCAGATTCTTCAAGCTCATGATCAGCCGTGGAGCTACGTGTACGCATGTCGAAAGTTTCCGAGCCTTATGGCGCAAGCTAAATATTGGTAGCACGGAATTGGTCGCCTGTGACCGAAACATCCGGCCTTTCAGCCTCCAGAGCGGCTTGCAGCTTAACGCGAGGATTGAAGCCGCATCCCATCACTGTAACCCTCTTGGCGGCTGTTTCATGGTGGATGGGGGCTGAAACCTCGTCGGTAGCCATTCTAGGTCGTAGATCTTGCACGCTGGCCCTAATTATATATGCAGTTGAAATATGGGGTAATAAACTCTCTGATACAAGCAAGGCGTAGTAGACATAATAGTGTTAATATTCTTATTGGCTGAGTCAGGGAATGAAGAAGCAATTTTTCACCCTCTCCGAACCACCATATGAGCTCGCTACCCACATATATACTTTCGATTTTCAACATTTACAGTGCCATATAAACTGGTGAATTGTAACATTATCAGGGCTACTAAGTGAAATTGTTGTACTGGGATTATATTGGACCTGATCGTACAGTATAGATCAAAGACATACCGTATTAATAGGTTTAGGGCTTCCCCCCCTCTGCCGTTTTTGGCCTCATTATGCCAGGATATCTGAGAGAATAGAGAACAATAACAGAGGCCCCGAAAACGGGAGAAGGTTCGTTCACGGGAGAAACTCTCCCATTAACCTCAATTATCTTTTATGGTCTGGCACAATGAGGTCAAAAACGGGAGAAGGGGGGCGCTCTAAACCAATTAATACGGTACCTAGGCACGTAGGTTTTTTTTGCGGGTAAGGGGGGTTTATATATGAAATCTTTGCACTCGTATTAATTTTGAGCCCGGCCTTACACGTAAACCAACTCACTTAGTAGCCCCGATACAAGAAATCAGTTTATACAATATTGTGACCATGAGTTCGAGAAATTTCTCTAATAGACGTTTATTTCATCACTTACTCGCTGCTAGCGCTGCGCGAAAGTCCTAGTGTAATACATGTTTAAATCGATGATAATCAAACAAAATAGACAGGGAATTGACCCATTAAATGTCTGATTGATAGAATTAATTAGCCTATTCTGGAATACGATCTAGCTCATAATTTTTAGCGTATTCCTAGTCTGATGGAAGAGGTTCGCGGGGCTTGCCGACATCACAACTACAGAGAAAGCTGGGGTCTGAAATGGTTGGTTGCATTTAGCGCCTAGAAATCCAAAGGGGAAAAGAAAACCCCATTTTAAAATCCGACCATCTGAGTCAAGGGAATCCACGGGATATGAGGTGTTCCCGTAAGCTCGAGGCAAAAGGGGGATTCCCGGAGTGTGTTCATCCGAATATGGTACAGTATAAATGAAGGATCATATAAGGCAAAATTTCGCTGATCTGGCTTTCTGAAACGTTGGTCTTATTAGATATCTGTGTTGCGGGATTTTCTATGTTGGGAGGTTACCATAGATTGTTTGAGGCTGAGCCTATGTGCCTTCTCACCTGGTCGACCAGCCAGGTTGTGGGCGCTTCGAGTCTCGCAAAGCTCACATTAGTGATCTATTTTGCGAGATCGGGGTTGGTGAGGCTAATTATCGACATAAAATTAGATATCTTTGTGGCGAGGCCAAAAGTATTTAAGTTCTGTTCTGTCCCCATCACAAGGTCGATTTTCAACAGCAAAGCATCAACCACTTCGTTTTCATCCAAATCATACCAATCAACTATACTCCCTGCACTAAACTAGCTAATAAACAATATCGCACTCCCATGGTAAGCTTTATCCGATTCTTCAATTGCAAAGCTCACCGGCAACAAGCCTCCATCAGAAACTTCAGCACAGGAGACCAAGTCGGGTAATCACGGCGGAAGTTTCGACCCTTTTGCAGAAGATTAATTGGAACAATGGCAGAGATATCGGTAGGTTCAAGCTACTTCTTAGGAAATCCAATCCTTGCTAATTTTTAAGACCCCTGAACGCCAGGGGCTTTTGCCAGGCACTTCCGTTTCACCTAGTTCAACTCATTCTCTTCCGACAACACCACGGGACAAGCCCTATCTCCCTCAACTTCCGTTAGAAGTTTCAATGCAAGAGAATATGACCCCTACAGCCTCAAACGCAGCAGAAGTTTGTGACAATATCCTTATTTATTTTTGCGCTGCTGATGGCTGACTGCGTTAGTTCTCTTCTACAACTTCTACATCGTCCTCGTTCCCTCGGCCTCAAAAAACCCTCCCTAAAACCCCTCAGATAAGTGTTTCCCAGGTTAGTAGGTTATCATATCATTTCATCGAACGGTATCAACTGAAATTTCGGGTGGTTAGATGGCGGCGGCTTCAGACATGGATAATGTCGACTTGGAGGATGCACCTGACAGTAAAGAGATTGACAATGTATGTAATATGCAGTTCAATCAGTACAGTAACTAACTTGAAATTATAAAGTTCCGTGAGCCTCGAGTCACTTTAAGAAGCCGCCTAGGATATCTCTTCGGTAGATCATCCAAATATCAACGTCTTTGGACGTACCAGATTCAAGAGCCCGAGGGCAAATACAGCGCAATCCCAAGCTCTGACGCACCATTCAGACACCAGGATATACTTCAACGCGTTCATCAAAGCCGTTCAGAGGATGACAGGTACATCGATCCAGGAAGTGGGCGTTGCAAAGAACTTGTTGTCCAATGCACAGACCGAGTGCGTGGCTCGCGTAATTATTCTACATACAAGAGGAGCTCCATGCAGAACGTATCACCCAAAACTCTCAGGATTGCCAACTGGGCTCTAGACCACATTGAGTATGGACTTGGGAAAGAGAAAACCTGGAGGATTGTGTTTACGGTCTTGAAATGGCCAATCAGCTGCTTGCTATTGATTATATCGGTAAATCCACATCGACACCGTGTCATTTATCTTGCAGATCATATGGCTAACACTTCTTTCATTAGATTGGAATTCCGGCTCTTGCATCAGCTGGAGAGGTGGTTAACGAAGGTCGCTACGATCCCTTTCCTTGCAGATTTTGGGGATATTGCAAGATAATCAGCAATGCTATCGAACAGCGCACCAGAGGCCCACCCGAGGAGAACTCAGCTTCACTGGTTAATCGATCTGATGATTTTAGCATGCCCAGCAATCGACTCCTTGAGCCAAAGTACCTCTGTTTCTGTCTGGGAAGGCAACTCGTCATCGATGACCGTTGTCCTGATAAGACAGCGGAAGGAGGTGAGAGAAAAGACGCTTCATATTGGCACGCCAACGAAAAGTTTGGAAAGTGTCCGGATTACCTGTTTGTCGCTTATAGCTCTGCACAATTTCCCGACCCCAAACCTAAGGACGAATGTAAGACTGAAGAGGAACTCTTGAAACGCAAAGGCGATCTGCGAATACTTCAGTCATTGCATATTATGGCGGCGAAGGCAACAAGAAGAGCAGGCCTGCATGCTTATTGGGTTGGTTGTTCCTGCTTGGGGGATGGCAGAGAAATGTCTGAGGGGGTATACAAAATCAGCGATGTTGTGAGAGGCGCTCACTCTCTCGCGGTCGTTATAGGGCCCCGCGATAACACGGAACACCAAACACGGGACGCACCAATGAACGAGCTCAAGGAGTTCGGCCGCAGAGTCTGGACATTTCCAGAGATATTGCTAAGCTCGAATCGCCATATCAACGTGTATCGCCGTGGTGACGACCTGGACAAAGCACCACTCGTCCTTTCGAAAACTCAATTTGCAGCTCTAGCTTGGGACGATACAAAAACTTCGAGACAGCTCGTTGACCACTTTGAGGGAAATTTGACTCTTAGTCGCCTAGAACTTGCGACGATAGGATTGAAATGTCTATACAGAAAGACAACGACCGAGTTTTTACCTGTAAGTATTCTCCCTCTCGCATAAACTTCAGCCCCAGGCACTTATATGAAGTGCTTTTTTCTGTATTGGCCAAGGAATTTTGATCATGACTCTCCATTTCATTTGAAAGATCTCTTGGCTCCTACCGAGAAAAATATCCCATGCAAGTAAGCATAATTTGAAAATGGGGTTCTGCCATGCTAAGAAAGTTGTGAAGGGCACCTTTCGGGGTAGCCAAATTACTAGTACAAATCAAATTTCGAGCTAGAAGCTAATAATAAAGTAGGGAGATCATACTTATGCGTTGATGGGACTTCAGCGTCGAAGACCAAAATTCGAAATCAACCCAGAAAGCAAGGACAAAGATACTGCTTTCCAAGCGTTAGCTAGACTGTCTCTTGCCAATGATAGTGACATGCTACTCGAGCGACTTATGTGTGTCTTGCCCCGAGATCCGGATCAGAATTGGCATTCCGTCAAAGATGCCTACAAATCCAAGCTCTGGGATATCTACCCTTCATGTCAAATTGCCGGAATTTGCGAGGATGACAGCGTCCTTGTTGGCGGAGCCTTAGGAGCAACTATCCACTGGGACAAATTTCGCAAAGTAACAAATGCCAGGCGACGAAGATCGTGGCGCCGTGCGGCATGCCAGTTTGCCCTACATGGATCACCTTATGCGCTTCTCTTTGGGCTTTTTCTTCTTGTCGGCTCCCTCGACGCCAAAACCCTGCTTGGAGACGTCATTAACGGTTTCAATGAAGCTGACACCGCCGCCAAGGTACTAGAATCCATCTTACCCCAAAACTTGCCTCGAGATTATCGTTCGACAGTCCGTACGTCAGTAGGGCTATCCATACCTTCACCAACTGCAGCCACTGATAGTATAACTTCAAGTGTTGGGACAGCACAGATCACCGACCCTCCCACAAAAAGGGATATTTTGAGCGATCTAAGTTCCGATGCTTCCGAAGTTGTTTCCATAGCTGAGGCCGATTATTCTACCGTCATTGACAAAGTTCAGTTAGAATTTTCGAGTGTGAAATCCGAAGTTGAGTCCGGAGTTTCCAAAGTTGAGTCTGAATTTGCGAGTATGAAATCGGAATTTGGAGCGATATCGTCCGAAATTTCGAGCAAAATGAATCATATCGAACACACGATCCGGCTTGGTGAATTTTGGACCACTTTCACTGAAGTTTTTTCCATATTTCTTATCTTGGCGGCTAGCATCGTTTTCACGATTTCACCCTACTTAACCCGAAAGTTATATGACGGAAAATTCTGTGAGTAGACTACCCTAAAGAACCCCTGCCAAGATCGATGGCGATTTTGAACTGACTTAATCAAGGTGGAGCACAAGCTTGGCTCTTTGGCTTCGAAGGTTACGAGAACATTGAGACAATCGAAGCCAAGATATTTGGGAAGAGCCATAACCGCCTCCATTGGAGCCCTTACGGATCCTCCCTGTCTCGTCACAAACAGGACAAGTTCAACCAATGTGTCGGTATCGACCCAATAACTGATCCGAAGATTTCTCAGAAGGTTGAAGATGCCATCAATGACCCACGGCCGGAAGCCATGCGTATCTTTACGCTAGTTGATACGAACACTATGAGTGTAACCTTGTTCGAAGCAAGACGGCCTCCCGTTGCGGTCCTCATTTGTGGAGAGGAAGGTGGCATGCAGCGAGCACTTGCGTGTTCTTATCAATGGACCACTGGAACTTGCTGTCGCGAGACTGTATTGAGAATGGAGGGTCCTGTTCAGGAGAAAATGACGAAGGTTATGAGACTGAGGCTGAGATTGAGTAGACGCAAAAATGACTAAGGTTATGAGGCTGAGGCTGAGATTGAGTAAACGCAAGAATGACGAAGATTGAGGTTGGGTTGAGGTTGGGGCTAAATTGACTAGACATTGAATGGAGAAGGTTGGGCAGGATAGGATAGAGATGCGAATATTTTCCCCACTTACACTACTAGAAACACCATTTTCCACCCCCTTTCTTCTCGACTTCTACTCTTAAAACTCACTGCTCCTCGCTTGCAAGCCTCACTTCATTACACCCTAGCAACTGCAGCGAGAGTTCCGATTTGTACCACAGTTGTACCACAGTTGTACGACAGTGTTCACTCCAAATCTCCCAGCCAAGTACCGTACTAGGATTATATCCCCACCCATTCTCATTTATTCAAAAGTTCATTGTGTCAGACTGTTTAAGAGAATGAGGGTCAAAATGGGAGAGGCCCAGAAAACGGGAGAGCTTCTCCCATTCAACCTCTATTCTCTGTCAAGGTCTCGCACAATGAAGTTAAAAACGGGAGAGAAGGGGTGGGGTTGTAACCCAATTAATGTCGGTGTGTACTACGCAGTTCAGATGCTGAAACACCCAATTTTCAGCATGGTATATGAGCAGGCAAATGCCCTCCCATCTCTCTTCTTCCAATATCTCACCTCTATCCTATGTCACATAACATGAAAGACTCGAACCCACCTGCATTACGTATCGCGCTCGTCGCCCCATTGATGGAATCAGTGCCTCCAGCTCGTTATGGAGGAACCGAACGATTCGTCTGGTATATGGCTGAAGAGCTGGTTGCTCTCGGTCACAAAGTCTCGCTGTTTGCGAGCGGCGACAGTAAGACCTCAGCTCGGCTCGAAGCCGTTTATCCGCGAGCTCTAAGACTCGATCCAACAATCCGTGACCAGTGGGCACCTTATTTGCTCCAATTGGAACTGGTCAGGCAACGTGCCGCCGAGTTCGATATCATCCACTTCAATATGGATTACTGGACATTCAGCTTGTTTAGCCGCCAAAGTACGCCCTTCGTCACCACTCTACATGGCCCGTTAGATCTTCCTGAACAACAACCGATTTTTGACATGTTTTCGGGTGGCGAGGCACCTTCAGCACCTCTAGTCTGCATTTCCAACAGCCAGCGCAGTCGACTAGCCCAATCTTGTCATGCTGATATGGTTTACCACGGCATGCCAAGAGATTTGTTGAAACCGACACCCAAGAAGCCAGAATACCTCGCATTTCTTGGACGGGTATCCCCGGAAAAATGTCCAGATCGTGCCATTCGCATCGCTCGCGCCGCTGGCGTTCCGCTGAAGATCGCAGCCAAGGTCGACCCTTTCGACAAAGTTTACAACCAGACCTTCATCGAGCCGATGCTTGTGGGCGGCGGCGTAGAGATGATCGGCGAGATTGACGATAGCCAGAAGTCCGATTTTCTTAGTGGCGCCATGGCTCTACTTCATCCAATTGACTGGCCAGAGCCGTTCGGTCTTGTCATGATTGAGGCCATGGCCTGTGGAACGCCTGTTATTGCTTTCAATCATGGATCGGTGTCTGAGGTTGTGGAGGAGGGACTTACCGGCTTCATTGTTGGCAACGAGGCAGAGGCTCTTGAGGCCGTGAAGAAGATCCCAACTTTGTCTCGCACCTTGATTCGTGCCCAGTTTGAAAAGCGGTTTACTTCCAGGCGTATGGCGGAGGATTATGTTGAGATCTATCGTAAATTGGCAGTCAAGAAGGATACTCAAACAGGAAAACCAGTTGCAAGCTCTATTTAGTCCTCGCTTGAAATAAACGGAATATCATATTAATTGGTATAAAACAAGACCCCCCTTTTCTTCCGTTTTGGTCTTAGTTCTCTGAGGGTTTGGCACAATAGAGGTCAAAATGAAAGAGGCCTTAAAAACGGGAGATTCTCTCCCGTTAGACCTTAATTCTCTTTTACGGTCTGGCACAATGAACTCATACATGGGAGAGAAGGCGTGGGGTCATAAACCAATTAATGCGGTACGGTACTTCTGTCTTTTGAAAGTTGTCAACCACTTGTGTAATACCGCATTAATTGGAATACAAGACCCCCCCCTTAATAGTTCATTGTGCCAGACTGTAAAAGAGAATAGAGGTCAGAATGGGAGAGCTCTCCCGTTTCCCAGATCTCTCCCATTTGGGCCTTAGTTGTGCAAGATATATAAGAGAGAATCAAGGTCAAAATAGGACAGCAGCCGGGGCCGTAGACCAATTAGTGCGGCAACCCTTTCATTTTTGATACTCCGTGAAATAAAATCGAAAAAAGATGGCGTTGACCACCCACTTGGTGTCCACTGTGCCTGGGATCTTGAATCTTTGGGAGCAAACTTCGGACTCCCCTTTACTCTGTATTGATGCACAATTTTTTGGCGCTATCGAAGCATCAATACAGAGCAAGAGATATGCCCATACGCCCATATGCCAAATGTAATCGGTCTCAGTGGTCCAGCTGGACCACTTCAGAAGCCGCGCCAAAGATGAAACAGCTGCATTTCTCTTTTAGTCGAGCCCTTGGCTCGCCTGGCAAGACACCCTCTACGCAAAGAGGTTGGATGAAATAAGAGGGCGTTTCATTGATGCTGATGCTGATGCCATAAATGCTCAAAACATGCCCCCAGCAATTGACAAAAACCCCCCACGGAAACTTTCACTTCGTGGCCTTGCGCTCTCACATTCGTTTGTGTAGGAAATCTTCGTTAATGTTCATTGTTCGATTCTCAACTCCGTGTATGCCTGGCGAACTGCTTTGCATTTATTTGCCTAGAAAATCCCTACAAGTAGCAAATAGCACATTGCATCCATTGCAAATGCAGCAGAAACCATTCTCCCAAGCCCAAACCCACGCGAAACCCCCAATCCTTTAACGGTAAGACTTTTGGTATCTGGCTCTGGCACCGGGACCTGTAATTCAACGTGTCAGCATTTCTCCACCTCGCATCATTCCAGCAAAACCTACCTCCGAACTTCTTTGGCTCGCACCGTCTGTTATCTGCAACGAGAAGGGTTCGGTCGTATTGGACAAGTTGCTGCTTCAACAGCTGCTTGCTGTGCTCATCGACGAATTTCTGGTAGTATGCGACGATCGACTTGGAGATGGCTTGACGGATGGCGTAGACCTGGGATGTGTGTCCACCACCGGTAACTCTGACGCGGATATCGACGTTGGCGAATTTCTCGAGGCCGACAACGAGGAGGGGTTCGTAGACCTTGAATCGCAAGATCTCAGGTTGGACGAGGTTGAGAGGCTTTCCGTTGACCTTGACGAGTCCCTTTCCGGCCTAGAATATCGTCAATATACATTCTTGGAATTGTCGATTCTGTCGGCATGCTCAGGTGGATGGTGAGGCCGCTGCAAGCTTCGCGCACTCATCCATCCGCCTTCAAATTCGCTATTTGCTCTCGTTCGATTTGCGCGCGTACCTTGCAGTGTGCGACGGCCGTAGCAGTCTTCTTCTTTCCGAAGCATTGGACGGATTGTGTGGACGCCATCTTGTATGTGGTGTTGTCGTTGTCGTTGTCGAAAAAAAGGCTTCAATTTTTGAGGTCTTTCGAATCCTCTGTGTGTGCTATCGCGCAAGCGAGAGTTCTCCACTAATCAAAATCGGGACTAGCTCATCACGTGCGGTCCAACGCGAAACCCCACCTGGGCTTCTCGGGACCTCCGACGGCAGTGAAATGAAAGTGAAAGTGAATGGACTGTAAGATTTATATGTCGAAATCATCTCCCTTTTGTTGTACAAGAACGCTTTTTAACATGTCACGAAAGGGAGTTGGGCTCGCTGCCTTTGATCGTTCACGACTGACTTCCGCTCAATATGCTTCACATGGCAACTCTCTCCGGAGCTCTCACTCGACTTCTATTGCAACTCAACTCTCTGTCTTCCGCTCTCTCCTTCAACAATTTGCTCAGACTCATGCCAAAGATATCCGTTCAAATCCGAGCTTCAGGGCTGAATTTGCCCGCATGTGTTCCGCTATTGGAGTCGATCCTCTAGCAAGTAGCAGCGGCGCTAGCGGGAAAGACGGAGGTGGGAGTATATGGGCACAGATGCTTGGAGGAAGTGTGAATGATTTCTATTTCGAGCTTGCCGTCAGAGTGGTTGAGGTGTGCGGTGCTACGAGAGAAGAAAATGGTGGACTTATTGGTGTCAAAGAGGTTAGGGACAGAATCATGACGACAAGGATGGAAGGCTCGTCTGAAATTACCGAGTAAGTAATATCTCCAAAGAAAATGGATGGAGATGCTCACAAAATATAGCGATGATATCCTTCGAGCTGTTAATACTTTGAAACCCCTTGGATCTTCGTATTCCACCCTAACAGTTGGCCACAAGCTATACATCCGTTCTGTTCCTAAAGAGCTCAATACTGATCAGAGTGCTGTCCTGGAGGCTGCTCAAGTTCTGGGATATGTCAGCGTTTCTATGCTGATGGTGAACTTGAAGTGGCCGAGGGCAAGAGCCAAGACAGCCATTGATGACCTTGTTTCGGAGAGCATGCTTTGGGTAGATATGCAGTGTGAAGAGTGGGAATATTGGAGTCCAGGTTTCATGCTTGAGGTTGAAGACAACAACTCTGGTTGAACCGGCCGGTTCTTCCGCCATTCCCATGGCAGGCTTTGAAGACAGGAGTCTTTTTTACTGTGCCAACATATTTGAAGGCATCAAATCACTACTGGCCTGCTAAACCTCCCCATGTTCTGGCATCTGAAGCCAATAGCACGGAAGCCATGCCTCATGTGATGGGTCCTTCAATCAAAATTTTACGGATCGGCATTACTGAAACGGGATACCTCTCGCAAAATTACGAACCAACGCCACGCATTGACGTTATTGAGAGAAATATTGAAACCCACTATGGAAAAGTAATGCTCATTGGCGTGGTACAAAAATGGCATATATTGGTACATACCGCCATGCTTCTCAACATATGGAACTCTTCTCTAATCAGCCTGTCTCCAATCTGACATCTTTGGAAACAACCCATCTCACAGTGGTTTTCTCCCAACACAAACCATCCTCGGGGAGAGTAGGGAGGCGCCAGCTTTGGATTCCTCATAGGCGTCTGCAATACGACGATAATAGGCCGCCGCCTCATCGTTTCTACCAATTTTTTCCAAACCGATGGCGAACTCCTCGAAGGTCAACAAGTGCTGATCGTTGAAAGCCCGCACCAAATGGTGAGGATCTCCATACTTCTCACGCTTCACGCCTTCAAAGCCAGCTTTCTCAAGGAACTCCGGCAGGTTCACAGCCCATTGATACGTCTGGGCTTGGCCCATGGTGGCAAACTGTTCCGTGGCGGGCGCTGGTATCTTTGGATCTGCATAAATCGCCTTTATATTGACCAAGTCCAGTTCATCCCACTGAAGATACCCGCCCGGTTTGAGCATCTTCAAAACCTTTTCGAGCAGAGGCGTAGGATCGTCATCCTTGATCACGGCGATGAGCAGACGGATATGTACAAGGTCGTACTTGCCCACGCTGTCTTCGGGGACGTCTGTGGAGAAGTCCCAGTGATAGATGTTCACATTTGGCGGGCGCCAGTGCTTGTGTGGGGATGCTGAAAGATTATAGTCGAACCCATCCAAGGTTGCGGACGGAAGGGATTTCGAAATGTCGAGGAGCCAGATTGCTGTGCCTGTCGCAACATCCGCTATAGCGCTGTCGTTTGAGACGGGAATCGACGGATGGATGTTGTAACCAATTGATTCTTTCCAGAGATAGAATTGATAGTTCAGACGGCAGGCAGCGTTATGATTGGAACCCAACAAGTAACCGAGACGGTTGCTCATGTTTGGTAAGCTAGCTATCGCCATGGCTGCGTTTGAAGATCTGAAGGCTGTCTAGACGAGAATGATTTTATTGTTGTTTCAAGAATTCTGGCTTGGTTGGGAGCTCTTCATTCCCAGAGGTGGTCAGTGAGATATATCAATCTTAACATGAGCCTCGGATGAGGGGTTCCACTTGAAAGTCTAAAAAAGGGTTATTTATCGGTAACCACTTTGCTCGCCATCTTGAGCAGCAAGAGCTGGGATCTAGCTTATACAATAACAGCTTTGTGAAGATCTTATAGGTGACATGGAATCAGTGAGTGCGGACTTTACCTGGGTTAGTCCTGGTTTCAATTATTGGCCCCACGAAAGCCCCTCTTTGAAGCTCACCAACTCATGCCCCATACGCTTGACTACAAACTCAATGTCAACCCCGCAAACCAGAGCCCTCGCGCATATCAAGCCGCTTAGAATCAAGAAGCCGGTACTTGCACAAATGTGATGATCTCAATTCGAGACTTAAAGCCGAGGCCCGAGTCGAAGATGTCGGTGCCTATTTTTGCGTGAGGGGGGACTTTTTTGAGGCCCAGTACAGAACTGAGAAAGTACCGGGGTATTGCTTCTCCGAGGGACATTCGCCATTTCAAAGCTGTTCATCAATCTTCTGTTTATTCAGTTGATCTCATGTTGTATCACTAATAAATTTGTAAACAAATCATCGAAATACCTATAAACAACCTCATATATAATTTCCCAGAGGTACTTAGATATGGTACACAAATGATAGGGTGGAGATGGGAAGGTTGTGCGTAGTAATAGTCGGGTGTGTGTTTATCAGAAACAACCTCCCGAAGCAATGCCGAAGCATCTTCGACTTCATCTCAAATCTCAAACCTTTCCCAACAACTCACATTCCGAGTATCTTGTCCCAAAAGCAGCCAAAAAAAATTACCGATTGCAACTCGCAAAAATATGTTCAATCCCTTGGACACGGCTAAAAACAGTGGTCATGAATGGACGTTTGTCTG
Organism: Hymenotorrendiella dingleyae; assembly: GCA_003988905.1. Taxonomy (NCBI): domain Eukaryota; kingdom Fungi; phylum Ascomycota; class Leotiomycetes; order Helotiales; family Helotiaceae; genus Hymenotorrendiella; species Hymenotorrendiella dingleyae. The sequence goes on from QYAP01000346.1 coordinate 37,102, forward strand.
TCGCCAAAGACTTCAACACTGGGGGTTGAGCATTTAACCACAACTTTGCTTTCCTAGTTTATATACCATTGGCAGACGCAGTCACGGATACAATGGAATCGGTCGCTGTCTTCGTGGACATAGACCGCGAGCGAGCCTCCAATGATGGCGATGTTTCTTACCTGCGCCTGCATATGGCCCCCAAAACTATGCGCGCGTTTACACAAGATCCTCAGCCTCATAGCATGTGGAGCCTCGTGGACTCCATCCCATTCGGAAAGTCTTGAAATCTCGATGTATTTCTCTCGAGCAGACAAGAACAAAACGAACTACGAATTTGATACCGAACAAAGTAAAAGTTGGGAGCTCGATGGCATCGTTTGGGAAATTGACGGCTTCTTTCCTCCAGGCATCGCAGGAGAATACCATAGCCTTTGCCAATTTCAACTTCGACTTTGCATTGATCAAATATGAGGCGATGGAGGAGTATAAGGACGTCGGGAAATCGCTGTCGAAACGAAGGAAGGATACCGCGGAGGATGGAGCCAGCCATATCACGGCACGAAAGTTGAGCGCGCTCTTCCACGGCGTCATCCCAAATGTTCCAAATTTGATACGGGCCTATGGCACACGAGCGAGCGAGATTGCCAAATACCTGCTGGTTAATCCGCCAGCGGCTGCAAAGCAGGGAATCTTCGCAGAACATGCTGGCGCAGATGGAACAACCATCTGGGCTGCTGCAACTTCAGGAGACAATGCCGTCGCAATGCACTTGCTAGCGTGTATGCTGGCTAGAATATGGCCGCGGGCCCTCGCGATGTCAATTTGGGGTGAACTTATCGATCAACGAAAGGAAGTTCTCCGGCGCCAAATTTCAGAAACTGGGTCCGCTTTCGAAATTGCCCATGTTGCAGCGTCCAGAATTGAGATCAGTAATCAGCAGATAGACGAGTGGGATGCCAGTGCCCGGTAAGTGAGATATACTTTCTTTCTTTTTTATTTGTACTAGATGGGAGACTAGATGGCATGTTAGGCGAAGCGCAAGTACAACTTGCTTTTGGCTTATTCCGAGTAACCTTTCGTCTGCTTCTTTGACTTCCGCGGTTGAAAAAAACATGCTAATATACCATAGCTCTTGGCTCCAGAGTGCTGATGGGGCTAAAATGGTTCAACAAACACAGTTGAGGCTCATCCTGGACAATGTATCATTACCTGTCTCGACTAATGATAATATCTATTCTGCTGTAACGGATGTTTGGGTCAAGGCAATGTCGGCTTTGGATCATCTCATTGATGGTACAGGCCAACGAATACAGGACGGAGCGGTTCTTCTGGGACTGTCTGCTTGGCATCTTTATCCCGATATGTCTGTAGTTGGCGACAACACTCAGCTTATAAGGCAGGGAGATCCATTACTCAGTGCCGGCGGTATCATCACCATTGGCTTACAAAACAAAGAAGAATATACTGATACAGGCATCCACTGGTCTTTACCTCTTGCTCACGTACGTTACTATGGCGATCCAATGCTAGCAACGAGGCATGCGGGTATCAAAGAATCGCAAGTCACCATAGACGAGTTTCTTTTTGCATGCCTAGGAAGCACGCTAGCTGGGTGGGATCTGTTCAAAATGCCCATGGAGAAATGTCTGAAGATGATCCAAATCCTGGCTCAAAGTGCCCTGGACATCAAGAAGCGTCCAATACCAGGTATCACAATGAAAAAAAATGATACAGGTTGGTTACAGCTACTTGCCAAGGTCGCAGCCGAAGCACTAAGTCTGAAAGGCATCAGTCTACAGCACGCAACTCGCCTGATATCTTTTGGTCAAAGAAGATGTACCAACTTCCTCGCTCATCCCATGTCCCACCTGTCCCGTCCCGCGCCTGTTTTCGGACTGACAAGCTTTCCGGTAATTCTCGATAGTTTCCAGCAGAAAACGCAATCAAGAGTTGCACTTCTGCGGAAGTGGGCTTTAAGAAATACTCACGCTCTTAAACTTCACCATGCCGTCATCCGATATCGTGACAGTTCAGTTGGGCATTATAAATGCTGCACCGCGTTCCCTCGTGGGACGAAGCGATCCCGGAGTTCTGAGACGGCATCCTATGAAGCCTTTGGCTCGGTGTGGCCTGGGGATGGCGACTTCCTTCTTGATGCTAATGATGCGGTCGAAGGTCCTGCTGCTCGAGGGCTTGAAGGCCAGTGGGCAGGTGGCAAATTTCTGTGTGCTCCCACCAGTGACGCTCTGCAAAGGCGATCTGCCCCCATTCTTCTTCAATCTAGTCTTTCCTCGGTAAAAGAAAAATATTTCTTTTTCTGCGGCAACGTTTCAAGCGCCGCAATCTTTGTTCCAATACGATACAAAATTCCACCGAATATGAAAAACGAGATGAGCCCTAAAGATCTGAGCTACTTTATCGAGAATGGGGACGTCGACACCTCTCTTCTAGCAACAACATTGTTAAACTATGATAGCTCTTTGCCCTTCTACCAATCACTGGAAGCAATACATGAAATGAACGAAATCTATGCGCAGCTTTCAGGGGCTCGCGTCGACTTGCAAGTCACTTCACTCACTTTAAGCGATACCCATTGGTGGAGGAACTGGAGACCATATCGTGAGAATGGGGAATTATTAAAGAGCCGTCGCAAGTTGAGCGATGTATTCAGCTGCATTGCTCTTTTCGACACAGGTGTTCTGGATGTAAGCCCTGGCACGATAGGAGATGAGGTTATTGCTGTCTGCCATGCCAACTCCATCTATGTTGCAGGGGAGCTGCTTCTCGACCCTACCGCCGAGGCAGGGGAGGTTCCAGTCGAGCGCATCTCTGGAAACATCGGAAAGCCTGGGCTCGCATTTCTAATTACCGCTCCAAACCCGCGGATACGACAAAACGATTACAAGTCGTGGAAAATGGTTGGTCATGAGCCTTTTGATGGAAAGTTTGAAGACAACTTTACTGGAACCTCACTCCATCTCTCCTTCACAGGCTATGAACTTCCCCTGGACGTAGGAGAACGTGGTACCAGGGTCTTTCCAGCAATGTTCATTCAGACTGCAGTATCTGTCTATGATCGTGGCGAGTGGGTTGCAGACCTGGATGTGATTAAACACTGCGAGAGTTGGGCACAGTCCAGAAACCCGAAGCCTTGCGCTCACTCTGCAGAGGATAAGATGGACATGGCATACTTCTCACCCATTCTATCGATCGATGGCTGGATCGAGTTTCTGGATCAGCCTACGGAGAACAGCATCGTGCGCGCAAACGGGAATCCAATGGCCAGACTAGCCACAGCTGCACTGGCTGCACAACAGTCTCGAAACTATCTAACCATCCCACCTAATTTCTGTTGGAAGTGTCTGGGTAATACCAAAAATGCTGAACATTTGAAATTGGAGAAGAAATATGGCTTTACTATGCTGCAGGAAGGCAACACTCAAGTACCGGCATATGATGATCAAGAGGGCTTCGAGAAGTCTCTAGAATGGAAACAGAATTTTCTTGATGGGAGTTCTGAAGAATCTTGTGGGAGTGAAAATGGTGATACCGATCACTTTCAAGATGCAAGAAATACAACCGTGGGTGAGGATGGGGACAGCAATACCGATGAGAAATTAGCGTCTGATTTCGGCGATGTCACGGCACCTGATGCTGCAGATACGATGCCTCTTCTTTTTATCTGTTGAATTCTTACTACAAATCAAAATTGTCGAAAGAAGAAGAGAGAGAGAAAGGGGGGGGTTAGTTCGTCGCTTCGCCACCCTCACGTTAAGCTTTCACTATCACTTTCACTTTCTATATATCCCTCTCGCTTGTTCATCCCGAAGCCCAAAGGTCTAAAGCAATCAAGCACATCCCTCTGAGCACAAGTCGTTCGTTTTGATGTAAAAACACAGATGTCAAAAATAAGTAGAGCGTTACCGACAAATAACGGTACATAAAACGAGTTTGAGTATGGCGCCAACTACGCTATTCAATACTTGATCCACAATAGAGGTAGAAAGCAGCACTATCACCCTTAACGTATCGTCTACCCAGAACACTTTACCACTTAGTCTCATAAGCTAAAACGCAAGTACAACATCCATAAGCAAAGTCTCTCGTATCCAAGGTACTTTCTCTCCTAATAATTACAGCACTACTCACCAGTTTCTGCTTCCCCGACTTCTACTACCAACTCTCACCCAATTGCAACCTCTACTGTATTACTAACTCTCACACAACATCATGCAACCAAGCTACCCCTGATTCCAATACCTCCCCAATACTTCTCAACCCTCTCAAATCTCACCCCCTCTACCACCACAACCTACCAGCCACCATACTTCCCCTTTCCCAATACACCCTCAATCCCAGCACACCGAGTAGCCCAATTCCCCTTCCACCCTTTTTCTAGATGCAATACTACTCTTACCCCATCCCAGTCTGCACGTCATCTTTACCCCTATCAGCAGGCCATCACCAACATCAACGTGGCGTCGCAGAATTCAGAACCACAGAACCAAATATTACCAACAAGATACAACGACCAACCATGGTATAGGCACCGGCACTTCCTCGACGTCCTCCTCTCGGCTTCGGCTCCTCTCGGCATCCTACAAAGGTCTTGGCACCTTTCTCGGAAAAGAAAATACTTACCACTCATCACTCATCAGCTCCCGAACCGAGAACGCGGTACCCCCACGTTCTAGTCATGCCTCTTGCTCTTACGAAGGAAGAGAGAGCAAGCTCGAGATAGGAGAAGACAGCTATTCTTGAGATACAACACACTAGCAGCGACCATTCCCCTACGGTAGCATGCTGTAATCATGATTGTATCCTCACCCATGAGGCATGAGTACAGCATAACCATAACTGCTCAACTCGTACCATCCCACCAATCCTTTCCACTCCAAGCGACTCGCTCTTCTCAAAACCCACGATATACATCACAGACACGCCGGTGTCCCAAAACAGAATCCCAAACCAGCTCCGCCCAACCCAAAAACAGAATCCCATTCCAAAATCTCCCGTCGTTTCCCGTCGTTTCCCGCTGCACATCTCTTATTCCTAACCATGCTAGCCAGCCAAACCAGTTCGTATGTAGCCCCCCTCGTCTGCAGAACTCCCTCGGTACTGCAACAGCGTTGACCCAAGTCGCTACTTACCTATCTCCATGCTTGGGGTACATTACAGCTGTCAGGACCCCTTACCCTTACCCTTGTCTATCATTCCCGTCAAAAGCAAGCACAGCACGAACCGATCTGAGCGAAAACCCATGCTGAGCACGAAAGGCAGGAAAAGCAAAAAGGAATCTTTGCATTTGTGCGTCAACGTTGCGTGATCGAGATCTGGAATCTGCCCACGAGGTGTGTGACGGGTACGACGGAGATACTGACGCAGAGCATATCATTGGGTGAGTCAGGTGCAGGTGTTCTACAGCAGGTAGGTGGGTGGCGATGGCAACACAAAATGTATATCATTACATCCAGGCCGCACTGCAATACAGTATTCTCGATTCCGGGACTTCGAGTACAGTACATGTGCGTGCAACTCTTTATCTCACATCCCCATCCCCATCTCTATCTCCCCCATCAAATTCAAATGCCGAATCGAAAAATCCTACACGATGGTGACGTGTGATTTTTCATAAAAGACTAGACTTCCTTGAGATGTTGACCGTCAACTGGCGAATCAAATGTGGAAAGTATTCTGTCGGTAGAAAAGGCACTAGGTGGTTGCGCACGGGCCAGTCGTGGCCCGTGCACTTAACCGGAAGACCTTCGCACCCTTTCATCTCTTCTAAGAACA
>QYAP01000347.1:0-42840 GCA_003988905.1 Hymenotorrendiella dingleyae
GGGGGGGGATTTGGAGGGGGGGGGATTTGGAGGGGGGGGGATTGGAGGTGAGATTTAGAGATAGATATAAAAGATAGAAGTGAGGTGGAATATATCAAAGCGTATCCATCTCAAATCTCAAATTCAACCTTCCTCAAACCAAGCCTACCACCACCAAACACCCAACGTTCTACCCAAACCCATTCATTACATTACCCATCTTTCCCTTTCCCTAAACACCAACCCAACACAAAACCTCTCATCCATCTAACACAAAACCAACCACCAACCATCATACCAAAATAAAACCCCCCCACTCTAACCCCAATCAACCCCTCACTACCCACCAATTACCCGCATTCGAATCACTAAACACAAACACCTCAAGTTAGCAACCTATCCGCCCGCTCATCATATATATTCACTGCAAGCTAAGAAAGCACCAACGTTACAAAAAGAGAAGTCCACTAAGCCAAAAGCCAGGTAGGCAAAGCTCTTCTTTTTTTTTTCGGGCGGGACCCTTCTCAACCAGTCTTGTCTCTTTGAAAAGATTTTATCCTAGGGGTTGGAGAATTGAGAAATCCAGTGGTACAAGTCCCGATCCATGGATGGCTACTGGCCTCAAGATATGTCGAATTGGGTCGCCTACTGTTGGATTGATTAAGGCTCCAGCGAAATGTAGATTGATGTCAAGGGCGACTCTTGATAGCTGACGAATCGAGCACTGGTGAATTGAATTCAAAGGTCATCCAGTGAGCCGAAACAAAAACAATGTATGTAGAATCCTCAAGGGTACCCAACTGATGAAGAAAGAAGTCCAAGGCGGCTGATATTTCGAACAAAGGCCAGACACCAGGATTGTTGATGAATAAGTAAAATTAAGAATGCTCATGGTCCATTTTGCGGAATTTCCGGGTATTGATGATGGCGTAGACGGAAACGAAACCCATTGGGCTCGGCGGAAGATGGTTGCCTGTTACCTTTGATGATTCATAATAACTTTTGTTTGGACACTCCCAAGGAAGAGAGCACCAGGTTGAAGCCCATCCAGGAAAACATTCATGTTCAATCCAGGTAAGTACCGGTATCCCAATCCAGTGCGAAGTGTGAATGACAAGATCTGTAAATCAGTAGCAGAACCCTCGAGGTATAATTTGTCCATGTGGAATATCCAGTGGAAGAGAAATGGTAGATGTTGATTTGGGATAGTTTTCCGTTGCAATATGCCAATGGCTTTAGGGATATATACAAATACCTCAAAGCCCATACTGCCTGGTCAGTGCTCAAGCCGATTTTCTCTAACGAATCCGATATACCAACCAGATGAGGCATCCAACGCAGAAAGAATCCAGGCAGCAGGTTTTGGGTCCAAGAACAAACAGAAATACACAACACCGGACGCCACAATGGCCTGTATGTATGCAGTCACTGATGCACTAAAACAGTTGATCCCGCAAAAAATAACAATATCCATCGTCTCTTCCTTGATCCTGGTTCGTAAAGGCATTAAAGCAGGCAGCTTGAGCGTGCGAAAGAGTACAAGCTCCATATCTCGTGGAAATAGTCATCGTTCCGGTCTCAAGACGCATCTATTTCGGAAGGAAAACCGGCTGATCCATATGGGTATGATGAACAATTAATGGGCCTTCAAGTCCGGCTCGAGAACATATCAAGCAGCTCATCGTCTGATAGACTTTTAGTTGCCGACAGAAAAAATCGTCGGAATCCATGAAATCGAGCAAAAGTCCAGAGACACATATCCAGGGTGGGATGTTCCAGGCAGTCCATGGGATAAAACAAAAAACGCCAGAAAATGCTACCCCGATGAATGAGCTCACACAAATGCATCAAGTCCAATCATATCCGGTACAGGTTCAACTACGGCGTTGTCGATGCGAAGAATGTCTCTCACGAGGATCTTGTTCTCTTTCACGTTCACCTCTCCTGGCACCTTGATTGGCAGTAGCAGTTGTGGGAGGTATCGATGAGGCCTGCGAGTACGGTGACTGCTCCTGGTACCTGCTGTTTTCGTATTCATCCTGAGGGTCACCATAGGATCCTGCTGTCGCGGTAGCTAAACAGTTAGATACATCTCATTTGTGGGAACGAGGTAAGAGAGAATTGCTGATGATTGTACGCACCACGACCATAGTATGGATCACCGGGTTGTGCGGGGTATTGCGACTGAACCTGTTGAGGAGGTGGAGGAGCATAGTAACCTGGATTGCTACGATTATCTGCATATGTTGTTGGTGGCTGCTGTGGGGGATAATTTCTGGGAACTGTCTGTGGTGGAGGTATGGGACCTCCCCTTCCACCAGCGCGAGGATCTGAAGCCTGGGCATTTTGGAAGTCCGCTCCGTAAATGTAGGAGTTGTCCGGTTGAGGCGGGTAGGCTTGGCTTGGAGCACCATATCCTGGATTGGGCTGGCCATAACCTGGCCCTGGACCATAGGGTGGGTATACTTCCTGTTGTTGCACACCAGGACCAGAAGAAGGAGGATATTGTGGTTGCTGCTGTGAAGGGATTGGAGGAGCCTCAGTTGGTCCATAGTACTGTCTGGACTGATGCGTAGTGGAAGCACGGTATTCCACTACAGGTGTGTTAGATTTCCGAACCATATCGTTCGGGTCTCGATTAGGTATACCATTTGCAGCTGGCCCTCTCGACGAAGTTTGTCGTCGTTCGAGATCCCAGCGTTCCGAGTCTGCTTTCAGATCTGCGATCATTGCCTGTCGAAAACATATCAGTAAACTGCATGCGGTTTTATGAGAGGGAGCTGTGTTACGGTCGTGAGATTCCGGTAGGCAGTAATGAAGTAGCCATTCTGCGCTTGTCGAGTCTGCGGGTTCTGCAAATCCATTAGTTTTCCAGTCCGCAAATTCGAACACGTTGCGCGGCCATGATCACCTACCTCATAACTACCTGGCCGTACGAGAGCATCGTTCCCAAGATATCTGCAGATATCGGCAGTGATGACTTCTCTGTCAATACCGTCTTTGGGAACGAAATACTCGTTCGTACGGACCGAGGTCGATGGAACTGGGCGCCTGTCGCGCTCGCTGCCTCTTTCTCTTCCAGCCATGATGAAAAATCCACGTAGGAAAAAGTTTGTAAGAAGGAAGAAGGGAAGTCCAGAAAGTGGGAAGGGAGAATGCAAGTCAAGCACACCACGTCAGCCTAGAGGATGTAGGGTCTGAAGGTGGTAGCACGAAATCGGACGAGAGCAGGAACGGGACAAGAAGCTGGACAGGCAGAATCCAACTTTTGAGGGGGCCGTTGCAGCGGGGGGGATGGGAGCCTGGGGGGAACAAATAGTCCAGCTGGAGGCGAGGAATTGAGGAATTACGCCGGGGGCGAAGTGAGGATCGGTCCTTGTCCTGGGGTTCTTCTGTGGTCTCCTATGGTCTCCTGTGGTATGCAGTCCAATTATCCTGGCGACGGTGAGTCCAAAGGGGAGGGAATACTGCTGAGCACGCCGGGGTCTGCAGCAGTGCGCTGAGCTGGCTGGTGTTGATTGATTGTGCGGATGTGGTGGAGGAGGCAGACAAGAAGGCGACAGCGAGCGATGTTTGGTTGGGTGAGAGAGGGGGAGATGGAGGTGCGATTTCTCGTCTCATGCGCTGGTGCCAGGCGGCAAACGACGCTAAGATCGCTGGTGGTCACACACCCAACGCTGCCCTAAGCCGTGGTGGGCGGCTGCTGCAGCCTGAGGAGCGAGATGGAGTGAGGGCCTTGCGGGTGCGCGGGACTCTAGCAGCGTGCCGGAGAAGCTTTCTCCAGGCGTGCGACGGTGGAATTAGGGGAGGGCTTGGAGAAGATTGGGCTGCAACAGAGGTACAACGTAATTACTAGTAGATGCTTTTTCGGGGTTGTTTCGGGGTGTACCCAAACTGACGTGGAAGTGCTGGTGGGAGAAAGGGAGAAAGGTCAGAAAAGAAGTCTGTCTGTCTGGGTGTGCTCGGCGCACTGAGAGAGATGGTGGGCTGTTTTCTACTTATGGGGAGCACCAGCAGCGAAAGAGTCTGCGAGCCTGAAGGTGGAGTCGCTCCCAACGCGCGCGAACCAAGAAAGAAAGCAGGAAATCATCACCCGTCACCGTGGCCCAAAAAAATGGAATGGAAAAAAATAAATATGGTCCAGCGTGCCGTCAACTCGACAGATGAAGCGGTGGGTCATGGCTACCGTCCATTGCTGGTGCTGGAAGAGCACTTGCGCGCTGCGTGCTACTGTCGCATCCAACGTCGAGCAGGCAGAACCCTCGCGCCCTCGCCCTCGATATCTCCGTCGTCCCTATCGCGAGCTTCCTCCAGTTCCTGGCGACAGCGACCTGTCCGTATGTCGCTCATTCCGCACCTCCGCTGCAGCAGCCGCAAGAAATGGATGGGCACCTCACCCACAAGGCGCTTCATAGGGCAGCCTGGCCCGAGTGGGGATAGACCTCATAGGCCTCATCGGAAACCGGTATGCGTTCTCCCAATCATCACATCTTTCACCTTTCACACTCTCCTTTTGCTCACCTCACCAGTGCTCGCCAGTGCTCACCAGCACATTATCTCACTACACGCAGCCCGCCTGAGCGATGCGTTGAGAAGTACGTCCCCAGTGACATTCATGCCGGTGAGGTCGAGAGGGACAAAGCAGCCATCGAGTTTGTACGTGGGAGGTGCAAGATGTATGTGGCGTGCCAAAGTTGGGCATCGACACATCCATGAATCTCGGCCCAACCTGACGGCTCCGCTTAGCGCCGCCCTCTCATTCGCTACTTCGGGGACTTGGCAGCCAGCCGAGGCCTCGTTTGGATGCGGCTGGAAATGTCGCTCCTGTCCCTCCATTCCCTCAATTCCAACCCAACGAACCATGAGAACCTGCTGCTGCGTCATTCTACCGGTACCATTCTACTATTCTTCTAGAGCCATAAAATCTTCCCCGATGCTCCGGTAGATGACATTGGCCACCCTCATCTCCCGGTGTGTACAACATATTTCCATCATTTGGCGTTCAACGAAGGGACCATCTGCATACAGAATTCCGAGAATATATTCCACATCAAGCCGTGTGACCAAAGTCCTTCTCAATGCGGTGGACACCCAGCAGAAACTGATCCCATTGGCATATGTGCCTTGCTTGACGACGTAAGTGATGTACCGAGTGAAGCAATGTGCCTTAGCTCCATATCATATTGCAGAGTACCTACAGCATGCAACATCCTCTAGGCTCTTGCAATGTAAACATGCATGACTTGCAGTGGCCGTTGAAGTAAATCCACAAGGAGCTCCTCCTTATCGTCATCTACCGGTATCAACAGCCTTGAGCAAGACATCGTGCTCTCCTTGCCCGTCATTCGCAAATGCTCATCGTGGAGAGAGCTATGGTTATACCTTCGCCTACTTCTGGCTGACGATCCGGCTTCATTCCGCTCAACGTCCGGGAAAATCACGCTGGGGACCATCGTGTGGCACCTTCTTATAGGGGGGACAATGTCGGTGAGCCTGCATGAATTGATGGATCATATCGAGACCGGTGTATGGGGAAGGGAGACGGATCCATCAGCCAGCATATCATCCAAAGGCCAACTTGCTTTGCCCTTTCTCTGCCTTGCTATTCCGTCCGCCTTTCTTCTTCGAAGAAGCTCCTGTGGACTTCTTGGCCGGAATAGTACCAGAGGGTCTGGAGACGGTCCTCGTTCGCTCTTCTGCTTCCAACTCCTTTGCAAAATGCCAGTCTTGATGGCTCTGCAGAGCGTCGGCCGTATCCAAGGCCATGCTACAACGGTTGCATACAAAATCTGTGATGCGTTGCTGGCCGAGGTGAGTAAGATCTCTTGATTTGGTGGCCTGCTCTCCATCAGCCGAATCTGACAGCATGTTCTTATCATCTACCATAGAACCTGTAGAAGCTGTGCGTTGCACTTCAGCCGATGTTGTATCGAGGTCGGGTAAGTGAAGCTCGTCATCCTGTTCGTCTGTGCTGTCCGTTTTGAAGAATCTTCCAATACCAGTAGATGGTGCCAGGACGCGCTGCCGCTTCTCCGGCCTCTCATCCTGACCGGCTTCAGTCACACTCGAATCTCGTGTGATGAGACTTTTGGCTTCATCGCCTCTCACAAGAAATGCTCCAATACCTAGGTTGCCAACCACCCCGTCTTCAAATCCTGCCACCGCTAGGCTGAGATTTGCGCAAGGCCATACATGCCCCTCCAGTATTATCTGGCCGAGCAAAGTCCTAGCGAGTTCAAAAAGGCCTGCTTCATCGATTTTCTTCCCCATTGGAATAGGTGCTTGTCGGGATTTAGTTTGTCCTCCATGGCGGTGATGAAGGTTCATCGTCTTTGGGCGTCTTTTGTTTTCAAGAACGCCTTCTTCAACCAGGCGCGAATATATGTCAGCGGCAAAGATACGTAGCCATCTCGTGGCCTGTTCTTGTGTGTTGATAGTAGGACGAAAAGATTTCGCAGACAACATGCTCTTGATCTGAGTGCGAGAGTTGACTTCGCTATCATCAGGAGTTAGGATTTGGGGGGCTGTAAGAATGATACCGCCAATAACAAACATACCTCGAATCGTTACCCCGGATGATCTGATAGACCCATGTACCCGTCTCCTCGCTTAACTTTTGCTTGAGCTGTTCAATGGGAATAGGCAACAGGTCCTTGACCGTATCAGTATTAAAGCTGGCAGTTATCTGCTCTCCCAACTTCCCTCCAAGTCCTCGTATCTTCGTAAACTTGAAATCCGAGAGAAATTGCTGGATAGCCCGATTTCTAATCACGGTCTGCTGATTCGGCTTCTTATGTGCAGAGCCTAGCTTTGACAACATCTTATTCTGTGCGATGCCACCGGAGCACGTGTAATTGAGTTTCTCCCGAATCGTGGCACGCACCGCCCGAACTATTTCAGAACCAATCAAAATAGCCACATCATCCCAGTCTGGGTCGTCGTCTTCCGTTTCTTCGGCATCGAGGTCAACAAGAGCATCGGCTTGCCAGTCAAGAGCTGTGGTAGGAGGCAATGGGAGATTCTCTGTTGGATCGTCGTAGGGTGCCGGTCCAGCAAGTTCGGGATATCGTTCTAGTAGGATGGAGTGTATTTGGGCTGAGAGATCCATGAAGACTTCATCGACACTTGCTTTCTCGACCTTTTGAAGATTTGCGGGTAGAGCTTCTCTTATACACGCGAGAATTCGTCGAGATTCGAGTCTGTAGGGATCGAGGGAAACTTTGTGGGTCGCAATGTTCTTGAATGCATCATCGTGATATGCCCATTTCGCATCGCCCTCCCTCCAGGTGGCCACATGCTGGCATATCAATTGCGGGCACTGCTTCTTTGCTTCGGTAATGGTGACATGCCGATTGAGGCCAAACTTGCGCGCTGGGTAGTTGATGGCGATTAAGCCTTGCCTATGCGATTCTTAGCTCAAGTCGCATACTCATAGGAGGGAGGGAAATATTACCATTGCTGCACAGCCAGCGGCTGATCCTCCGCGGTCCCCAGTCTTACCATCTCGCATTGTGCATAGAAAGCATCCAAATCCACATGAGCTATAACCCGCAGCGGACAAGTAACCGATGAGACCGCAAGTTGGGCAAGGTGCCTGTATGTAAATCGAGACTTCTTTCTACCAGCGCTGGCAGAGAGAGGCGAAGACGCCTGGAAAGGCTGAGAGGAAGACATCGTTGCCTGGGGATCCGCCAGTAGAATAGGAAAATATCGAAAGAAGAACCTCACTTGAGTTGGCCACTCCGGGGTTTGGTGACCATGAATGTCTGAATACCGCGATTGTCAACCTACCAGCAGTTGGAATTCAATGGGAGGAGTTGCTATCAAAAGCGATGTGGTCTTGCCTCCTCAGACATATGCATGCTGACTTGTTGGAAAGCGCGCGGCCATAAAATTGAGCAATAAGCAATTAAATCGTTCGGATGTAGTGGTTGACGGTGGTAAATATCTTTCACCTGATGTTTGGCGGGACTGTTTTTGGAGCGAGGTCTTGGCGCGACGGCTGATGTCATCATGTCCACCACATCTCTTTTGACGGGACCCCTAGTAGCCATCATTTTTTCTCTAAGAAACCCTGTTATTCAGAGCAATTGACAACTTAAGATTATCTTTACTAAATTCCAGCAAACCCATAAGAACCTCGAGGGTTAATGTAAGATCTTACTGATTATATAAACATTAGAACAAGGATGAGTTGGTACCTCGGCCTAATCTCGCCCGAACGCGACGACTTGGAGTAGGGCGACATACAAGTAGCAACATAAATTTGTACCATTTGAAGCTTGAAATTATCCTATTTCATTCGGGTAGTTTATCACAGTAAGCTTAGAAGGTTACATGAAGAAGCACCGAGTGGTTGGTAATTCGAGAGCAGTTCCCCTTTTTCCATGGGGATAGCAACCATTAAGCTCAACTACCAAAGCACATCAGTGTGTTTTCTATATACCCTGTGCCTGTGAGCACGCAAATGCTGCAATTTGCAAGCTAGATCCCTTCACCTCCCACGATCTAATCGAATCATGTACCGCCAAAGTCACTTCCAACAAGTCAATAGATAAAGGTACATAGGTACGAGTCGCACGCTTAACCCGCATGCTTGAAAATGGCGTACATATAATTGGTGGCTTCCTGCAAGTCATCGAAAGCGTTGCTGTTTTCATGTACTGCACAAATAGCCGACACGCGACTTCTCCCCTTTAGGTTGCATCCAGCCGAGTAGCCGATGGGAAAGTGCAAAACATCATTGCTGAACCTAGCATGGAGTTTAGGAAGTTCTTCGGCATAATTGGTCCTATGCAGCATCTAATAGACTTGTGGAGAGAGAAGGAAACTGTCCAAAGTGGGAGAGGAGAAACTTCAAAGTGTGACTTACCGGTAGTAAAAGCCGTTGCTCGGACGCGCCGTAGAGCGACATCTCACAAGAGTTTGCCATCGATAAACAGGAAAGGGTGGACCTTGAAGCATGCAGCGGAATAGAAACCTCAAATCGTCCACTACCAGTTCATAGACCTGTATAATGAAGCTTGGCACAAAATACGACAGGGTGATGGCTGTTGTACAGCGTCGAAGGCGCACTGAAGATCTTGAAGTTCCATGCATGTCGGCCTTTTCGGACTTCATATTACCTTCTTGTTATTATTTTCCAACACACGTCCAAGAGCAGGACAGGACAATAAAATGTCAAGCGCTCAAGCCAACCTTTAACCATATGTAGTGAGTGTACCGATATGTCCTTATATGTAGGCGCTTCCCCGCAAAGTTGGCAAATGAGATGTTGGTAGTTCATCGTGCGCTTTCTCCAGAGAAGCTTTTAGCGCTCTCAATTCCACTCTTCTCCACTGAGGATATGCGTCTCTCTTCGAACGACTGTGTCGAGGACACTCCGAGAAGCGGAGTCGACGTGACCGCGAAGGTCGGGTCGGCCGAGGAAAGGCTGGGAGAGGGCTTCATGATCCATTCTGTTGCCCAGAAACCCACGTTAGTATGACTGTGATGTCGAAACAACTGGGGCTAACTCTCGTGGAAAGGTTGACTCTTGGGCACCAAGTGAAGCTGTCGACATGTGAACTGAACGATCCACGTACGGTGTTCTGCTTTTCCGTTTCGGCCTCCTGTAGGTATGTGGTCATCCGACCAGCTTCTCTTGTAAAGCTAACGATGCGATTCTCAGTGCTCGATCCTTCGCAGTTTGAAGTAGCTCACCGGCGACGATCGTCAAGCTCCGCCACAATGTATGTACTCGCCCGCGAACGAGCTCTGGTAAGTTTGGCGGTAAGTTACCTTAGTACTCGAGGCTGGCAATGTTGTCGTCAGAGCGGAGTGGTCATGTTGGTCATGAGGTAAGCCGTTGTCATCTTATATCTTGTGCCGAACCCTTGGTAACCCTTGGCCAGCCTCGCCCGATAACAGCGTGCAGCACCGTCCCACTGTCTCGAAACGTGCTTTCCACGGTTCACTACTGCAGTCCGGGATTGAGAAACAACTTGTGATCGAAATCTCGGGGATACACTACCCATTGACAGCCTCGTATAGCAGGTAACATAACGTGTTGCCGCCCTCCCAAACCAAACAGCGAGCGGAGCGAGCATTTCAAGGGCGAGAAAGAGACACAGACCATGCGTCAAGCGGCCAAGTCCTGGGGTAGAGATTGGCTTGCAACCGATAGAAGCCATGGAAGTAATTCCCCCTTGTGGAAAAACTTTGCCTCAAACGCCTGGACGCCTCGCTGAAGGGATGTCGCCCTTTGAATATGTATCTCCACAAGCGAAACGATGCGCTGGGTCCCGATTACACCCAGCGAACGTTGTGCCGGTATTTGGCTTTGTCATTCTACCCATACTGCCGGCAGTAGCCCCTGACTTAAACGAGGTACGACCGGTAACAGAAGCGACCAATATCGCTCATTTCGAAGGAGAATGGAGAGAATCAACACTACACACCGAATGTGAAGGATCACCCCTTCCCTGTCTGGAGGCTATGCTGAGTATCCTAGAAGTTAGCAATTTCCAGAGTTCCATTCATTGAGTCAAAAACAGGAAACTCATCTCAGAATCCACTTGAGGAAGTAGGGCTATCACCATCATTGCAACTTCTGACAACAGACAACCCACATCCGGGCAAAACTAGATACTTTCTTTGACACAGCAATACACTCGACATGCTAGGAAGGGCGTATTACCCCATGACAATCCATGATAGTGGGATAGTATGGCAGGAGAACTGAGGTGGAGCTTTACGCCCCTAAGAGGGCGGACACTTGAGATTTACTTCTGGTAGGAATAGAAGTTCTGGATGTATAAAACGATTACAATGGACGTTGGAAATGAGCAAAATATCGATAGCATTGAAGACCCAGATCGTGCAAAAACATCAAGATCGCAAGCAACACTGCAATACAGCCTCCACACATCATCTATCCTGCCAACCTCAGTTACTTCACTTGAAGCTCCAAGTCGACCATATTTATCGAACACCCAAGAAACTTTTCTTTGATCTCAAAAAAATCTGAAGATAAAGGTGATAATTCATAGCCCTTGGTTGATATTTGATGTTCAACTAATCATGAATTTTCAGAGATGGCTCACTCCCACACCCAAAATCCGTCGCTCAATGGACGATCGAGAACGACGAGGGGCGGTGCAAATGCAGATACTCGTGGATGGTTCAGGTGCTGTAATCCAAACTGCTCGCGGGAGTGGAATCCTGTAGTCTGGGGTTATAACTGCCCTGACTGTGGGCATTACAAATGTGACTATTGTCATGTGTATTCCTCATAATCTGCTGGCTCCGATGGGCCCGGGGATATGACAGTAGCGGTCGTAAGATCGAAAGAACCGATAGCCAAGAATTTGGGGAAACCGAGAGGTGTTCGGATGGGGGGCTTTTAGCTTTTTTTCCTGGTCTTCTTTTCTCTTATGTATTCTTCAACGGTTTATTTCCTTCTCTTTCGTTCATTTGATTTCTCGATTCCTTTTCTGGATTGGTTTAGACTGGCTCAAGACGGGTACACGGCACCTAGAAGGGACAAAGGCGTTGGAGGGTTTTTCTGTGGTCTTCGATCGGTTCTGCGTGTATCGATGAGGCATCATCGTTGCGTGGCTGAATTCGGAAGAGCTGGTTGTTCGGAGTTTTGTTGCGGAAGGATTTCAGAGATCGATATGGCGGTTTCTTCTTGTTTCTTATTTATTTCTCATCTCTTTTGTTCAGTTGCTTTCTCAATTTCTTTTCTAAATGGATTTAGACGGGGACACAGCACCTAGAAGGGGTAAAGGCGTAGGAAGGGTTTCCTCTGATGCGTTTGATCCTTTTACGCGTTGTGATGGATTTCTTAGATGTTTTCGTGTTCTTCTGGTGGCCTTATTTCTTCTGATGATAGTTAGCACTTCCCTTAATTCCACACATGTTTTAACCCTCGATCGGTTGCCTCTCAAGCCTGTCTTGTACAAATATGTGGTATTCACCGGTCTTCGTCAAATCGAGTGCATGGCGAGTTCCTTGATACCGCCAGGAAAGCTCCTATGTTTGTAGTGTGCGAGCAAGATGTACTCGAGCACTTGTAGCGTTTATGCCCTCCCCGTATTGTTCCGCATGGTGTTACAAATGTTGCGCCTACGTCTTCCCCATCGCCAGACCTAGCAGCAGGAATATAGAGCGCACAGTAGTCGCCGGTCGTGTCACACTGAGTTATGTGCTTCGAAAGTCTTCGTCCAGTGGCCGTGTATTGTATTCGCATTTCGCATCGCGTTTTCAGTATTCCCAAGCCCGTCCAAACAGCATCGCTAGGCTGACATGTTGTGGCGAGTCGTACAAGCTGTCGCGCAATCACTTCGCTCCCAATATATGCATTGAGAGTATGCCAGTGTAGGAGGTTGAGGAGACATCGAGGGCCCCGGAGGCGAAGAGCAGCCGTCCCATTTGTTCATTGACGGCGTCGATGCCGACTCCGATCCATCTACCGGTATTGAAACGGTTCGCAGGTTCTCTTGTAGAGTTCCTCTATCCCCAGCGTATGTTGTCGGTGCAAGCGGTCTCGAATGTCGACGATGGGCTGACGAAGGTAGATGTTGATGTTCGAGGTAGGTTTTGGTGGTTCGGCTTGAGTATTTCCAGGATACTATTATGCGAAAGTTGCTTCCCTGGAGGACCTCGCTCCTGAAAGAGTTGACAGCAGGCGGCAGAAGGTTGATATAAGCAGAAGCAAAAACCGAAATGAATTTAATCCTTTCGCGAGACATTCATGGCCATGGATGAGGTTGAAATAAAGTACGGATTGTGCTCAACTGGTTCCGAGTTCGCCCCGGCCAAGGGTGCACCTTGGAACGTGCCTACCTTGTTGACTGGGGAAGGAGATCCGTACCTGGCAAGGCATAAAGATCGCCAATGCCGTAAGGCAGTTATCGGGTTGAAGGTCTCGGAAGGTGTGAGAAGGTGTGCTGTCGCGTTGTGCGTCGAGCCACGAGATCGTGTCAGATGCTCTGACGAACGAACTTTATCACTTATCAAAATAGATATTTCTCACTGTTACATACAGATGTCTAGGAAAGCATCAGTTTGTTTGATAACCTGTTCAACATTTTGCATTTCTACCATGTTTTCATCACATTGATTATGATTTATAATAGCATGGATCTGACAAGCGACTTGACATCTCGGAGCCAATCATTTTAGAAAAGAACTTCGAGCAGCGACTTTCTATCTTCGTCGTCCTATTATCTCGCCAAGTCTCTTGACATTTACAACAACTTCGGTCTGACTCAACCAAACCTCATTATGTACACCTCAAGCATCGCATGACCTACACAAAACGCCCATTTCCAACGCCATTTGTACAAAGTGACATGCAATCTTAGACTTTGATATACCAAACCCATTTTCGACCTTTTTTCCATCAGCGGTATGATTGCAAAGCTTCTGGTAGCGTATCCAAAAGTCGAAGTGGTCTATATGTCTCTCCGGAAAACGAGGAATCCTTCCAAATATCCAAGGCATTTCAGTAGGATATTGATGATGACTTCTCATCTCATGGTTCGCGCTCTATGCGTGGGCTTGTCCGTTTGGCTCTACCAAAAGATTGCATTTTGTTCTGAGTGCGTCTACAGCTGGCCCCAGCGTGAATTGACTCTCCGGATCGTCATGATTAGAACAGGGGCTGGACGTAGGGAGAAACCATTCTATAACGCGCAAACCCATTACGGTTTTGAAATTCGCGATAGGGTTGCCTAGATCCCAGGGATTTTCACCAGCTGAGGTCTCTAAGATAGCAAATATTCTAGCGGCCTTGAGATCCCTTGGAAAAATATTCTCTCCCGAAGGCTGCGGATTGCTGGGCGTGTTCGGCGCACTTTGAGCTGGCAAATCTACCGGATCCTCAGTTGAAAGGCCAGTGGCAGGATTGAGGCTCGGAATATTCGATTGTTCTCCCAATCTAATTTGCTCCATGGGAGGGTTTGTGTTTGGCGGTTGAACTACATGTGTAGTACCATTTTCGGCTGCACTGAAATTGGGTTGCCTATTCCTGGCCATCAAAGCCGTTTGGTACGCGTCAAGCGGGTACGTTATCTCGCGATAGGGAGCGTTGTAAACGTATGGACCTGTTGAGGGAGGTTCCTTCGAGGCTGGTTTCTTAATAGCAAAAACATGGATGCTCGTTCTTGCACCAAGCCTTTCAACTGTAGTGAGATTTTTCATTGCAAGTTCAATTGATGTGCCGGTCATGCCAGCCGTGAATAAAAAGAAGAAACTGGCCCTAGAAGGTAGCAGATAAGTAAGGAATAAGCAAGCATAGCGGAGAGAAAGGTACTTACAAACCTAGGATAACCGCAAATTGAGGATTCAATTTATCTTCCTATACGATGGCATTATTAGAATCAGAGGTGCTTCAAGATGACCCCATACAGGTATTTGGAGTGGCATACCAAAGAGGCCTTTTGGCGATGGACATAGATTGCCATGACAATTAATAGGTGGAGGCACCACAGAGCCGTCCAGAATGTGTATTGAATGAAAAATTTGAAATTGTTCTCTCCAACAGGACCTCCAACCCTGCAAGGGTGGGAAGTATTAGCGCTTGTGGGGGTATTGTATTGGAACTGCGGCTGTGTTTCTACATACCAGGGGCAAAAATGATCCATCTTAGCTATACATCGTCCTGAAGCGCTATCGTGATGCGTACGATCTGGTTTCCACTAGAAGATTTGTATAAGTATTTGTGCCAAATTGTTTTAAATTCGCCATTCCCTTACATTTAAGCAATGTGAACACCAAATTGGACGACCATCTCCCTCGCAGACGAAGGCGTTCTTTGTATAAAACAGTTCTAGACCCGGCGAATCTGGATCATCTCTTCCTCTACCCAGATCATACTCGCCAGAGCCAATGCCATCTTCAACGGAATTTGATTTGGCCTTCTCTTTCTTGTATTCTTTCGCGCGAATCGCAGCGGGACCGAGCGGCACATATGGCGGATCGAAGGTTGTGATGTGGTAGAGGCGCAACCACGAGGTCATCATTGGAATGAAAAGGAGGAAATATATTACAAGGATTGGAATGGCGGCGCCTTTGTCGTTATGCTCGCGGAGGAGATAATTTACTAGAAAATCCACAAGTTAGCAGAATTCCAATCCGAAAGAGGGCTCCTCAGCACATACCGCACAGAAGAGCAACGGTAACGTAAGTTGCATATCCAACAATTCCCGTTAATATCAAAGGAATCACCCTGGCGGTCCATCTATTGATCGCCTGATTATCTTCCGGAGGGCGCCTCATGGCGTACGTTCCATGAGGTTATTGATACTGTCGATGGCTGGCGGACTCGCGCGCAAAGCAGTGCCGATGTCAAATGGCTCCTCCGAATAAAGAAAAGAATAAGTGCTCGAGGAATAGCATCGTCGAATTAACGAGCATGATTAAATAACAACATAATGATGTAGCCACGACGTTTGGACTGGTGCTGTCGCGAGGAAGCGTCGCGAGATTGGAAGTAGGTCCGGTCCGTGGTGGTTGTGGAAGATCTAAAAATAGCTAGGACCGAATTCTAGTTTCCCGCAAGCTTGTATTATGGGAAGTAGCTCATATGACATCATCACAAAAAAACCCAGACCGATATAAAATCCAAACATGATTCTATACAGGAAG
The DNA here is from genome assembly GCA_003988905.1 of Hymenotorrendiella dingleyae. NCBI lineage: Eukaryota > Fungi > Ascomycota > Leotiomycetes > Helotiales > Helotiaceae > Hymenotorrendiella > Hymenotorrendiella dingleyae. Next base: position 15,613 of record QYAP01000347.1, read on the forward strand.
ATATGTATTAACATTCATCCTCAGGTACGTACCTTGCTCTAAGTGGGTGGGTACCCAAAATAGTGGTTTGGGCGTCGTTCATAAATTCAGATAGCCGAGGTGGTGCCCAATTTCCCTTCTGCAAACCCTGATGCGTTGTCTCTTCCACGTACTCTAACCATACCACCATCCAGAATAAATATACACCACCAGCAACCCTTTTTCTTATTGTTTGATTATTCTTATTTCTCTTTTCCTTTTCGCCTCCGTATCTGTTATTTTTCTCGAAAATTTTCATTAACCATTGGCTTCGCCCACTACGATTTGTACCGACGTCAGTACGATATTTGTACATCTCTACTCCCAGGTGAGGAATACCAATCATTAGAATTGGGGGTGGACTGGCCCATCTTGTCGTCCATTCCCTTTGAAAGGTTCTTGGTGATGGATATACGGTAGGGGAGCAATGCACGACTCGAGTTTCTCAGTATTGAATGTCCTACAACAGAGGCCCTACTTTGTTAGCACTTGTGAGTGACAGGGAATGCTTAATTTCACCTGGAAGTATAGCTGAACAATACAAGGACTTACACAAAATATTTCAGAATGAGGCTTCGCACACCCAATGTTGCAGCCTTTGAGCACTTTACTTGCTCACTGAAGCCAAAAAGCTGCAAAAGAGAAATCGACCACGCGAGAGACTACCGGAGACCTCCAATGGTTTATGCTTGCATTTAGTTGGCGTTTGCAGGGATACACTATCGACCGGTCTGAAGTTTTCGCACCCCGTGCAAATCTCCCAGCGATCTATGCTTTGCTTTGAAGTTTTTCAAACTTATCCAAACTCATCCTTGAAACATCGAGAGACCGGGCACATATTTCAGAATGAAGTCAAAGACACCTCACGCTCAATATATTTGTCATTACGCATATCTTAAAGGAAGATGTGGTATCCTTGCTAGGTACTACGGGAGACGGCAGCGGAGTCCGAGAGCCCCTCCATCTTGCTCTGTTTGCTTGTATCATCCTGCACTGATATTGAATAGTAGGCCCATCGCCGATGTTGAGATAATATCTCCATCTCATCGGGACCTCAAGGGACTGATTTGGAAGGGCTCTAGAGATGGATCTATATTGGATCTATGTTGGATGCCGTAGCTTGACCGCCTGCGAAGCTGAAAGATAGAGTCAGATACATCGTGCGACCGATAACACCACCAACATCCGATGATTTATTGTCGGTGTCCGATTACAGAAACCAATTCTTGAGGGTTGGTAAGACGCATGGTGGTATTACAGTTGGCTTGACACCAGCTATTGCCCCTTGGAAAGCCACAGCGGATGCCCGCAATATATGATCAATGGGTCTATACCCCGAAGGACAATCGCCATGTCCTCTCTGTCTCTCTACCGAGCCATCTTGGAAGAACCACTTGGAGAAGGGTTCTCATTCTCGCTTTGAACGCTTTCGCTTTGAAGAATGTCCTCGAGAAGGCTCGATTCAACAAATTGCCAGGGTTGCGCATGAGGTGTGGTACATAGTTCGAAAAGGGGTAGGGGTAATTCTCGTTGAATTACTCAACGAACTAGGTATGAAGGCCATGTGCCCATTATCCAATCTTAGCATGCCAATCGCTACTCAGCATTCATCTCGCACCACTAATTTCCTCGTGAAGGCCGCTTTATCGACATGGATATTGTCTTTTGAAGCTCGACAAGGCAGCGGCAGAGGAGGGCATACAGCGAGGTTCAAGCTCGGTTGCAGTCAGACTCTTCTCATGCTACCTGGTTATCTCCACCGAGTATTAGCACATAACCAAAAAGAGGGTGATGGTAGTTGAAATTCTGCCCTCTTCCAAGGCTGGAGACGTTGAGATTTCTAATTGCAGCATGAATTTCTCTCTTTGACCGGGCGAGTCCTGGCTCTAGGCTACCACTGCCTGATTCTCCAACGAGAGGCTCTGCGGTTGGAAATACTATAAGGCTAGCTCCTCGTCCCACATTCAAATCCTCAAAATTTTGCGCTCAAGCTTCCCGTCCTTTATTTTTTGCTTACAGGAGCGATACAATCGATGCCTTCTCCATGTTTTGGTTGTTTGGACTTCGAAAATTGCTTGGCGTGACCATGCAAGTATCGATTTTGTTTCTCCCTATTAGGGTGTCCAGCCACTAATCCGGTGTTGCAAACAGTGAACGGCACATTCGAATATCCGTTGAAATGCTCCATCTACGCATGGTCGTGCCAGTCGTTCCGAAAGAGTTGAAAGAGTTGACTCTGTTAAGAGCCATGGTATGCTCAACACAAATTGAACTTCGCGGCGCTAATATGAACAGAGTCTCAAGTTGCTTCGGGCCGGAAAGGTATACCTTCCGTAGTCGCTGGAAGCGAGGATCGACAGAAGCTGTCTTTCGTCAAACTCTTCGTTACACAAAATAAAAAGGGGGAAGTGGCGATGAGAGCTAGCTGCTGAGTGGCTCCTCTTTACGATGTTCTACTGCCCTCCTCCTAAATTCTTGGTATAGGAGTCCGTCATACCTCGGACCGCTTCTTTTTGCCTTCCTTCAATGGACTCGAGTTTTGCAACGTTTCTCGCATGCGACCGTCTGCCACCACAGCAAGGAACCACTTCACAGGAATCGAGCTACATTTCCCAGCGAGCCCTGTCCAGTCACAGTAGGATTACAGATTCATAAAACGCCCCAACTGTCCATATTTTATTCATTTCCTTCTTTGGAAGTTGAATATCTTTGGCCTCTACAATGCAAAACCGCCGATAAGTTTTGGGCCCTAAGGCTGTCATGGCAGGGCCGGCTTCATCAAACTTGATACTACTGGGTGCTGGCCCGCCCTACCAGGGGTGTGGCGCAGTCATACCAAAGCCCAGCCTTATGGATTTCCAATAGGATGTTTCTTACATGTTCGCTTAACTCGCTGAACTCGCCAAGAACAACTTCCTTCTATATTTGTTGACTTCGTATTTACAAGGCTGTATTCAGTTCTAGTTGTATTGCTCATGTTGAGTTGTTCATTTTCCACGCCTGTTGCTTAGTCCTGTTGACCGAAATAAGGGGCTCTACTAGCTCAAGTTGCAGCCTTACTTCGGAGAATTTTTTGTTCCTTGTACCACACCGAATTTCCTCGAGTCAAAGTGGATTCTTCGAAGCTTCGGTTTAGCAGGGCAAGGGAACGCTTTTCCCCTAAAATGGAACAGGTATGACGCCCAGAATACTTTGATGGAAAAATGAGGCTCTGCTGCTTCTCACCGACCACCCTACCCACCATGTGTCAGCACACGCCCTCCTCTTCTACCCTACTACCCTCTTATTCCAACGAATAACGAGGCCAACAAAACGGAGGGCCTAGTGGAAATAGTGTTACTCGGATTTCGCCATCATCCGCCTTTACCTTTCTCGTCACCGTTGTCAAAGAAGATGCGTAGTTTCCGTGCTGGGCCGTTCCAAGGCGATTTAGTAGGAGAATGAACAGGGCAATTTCCTCGGCGAGCAGCTCACAGCTCGGTAGTTACTACTCATAATGTCAGCGAGGGCAAACGAAGGGCGTCGGTAGGCCTCAGAAGCAGTCATCTCATAACCCAGGCGGAAAATTGTACTCCAATTCGATGGAGTTTCTTCTAGATGGGGCGGATGGATCTTATGAGTTCAGAAGCAGGAATTTGGGCAGTGCATAGATGCTCCTTCGGTCTCAGCTCCCTCTAATCGGGGTTGATATAAGAATCTACGCTTTCGCCACTTCAAACTCAACCTCCAATCTTCAAGCCCGCACACCAGTCACGAATATCACATTATCACTCCAACGACTCAGAAATACCACTCCCCTCTGCTTTATCCCTCAATTTCCCAAACTTTCAGCATGTCGTCAAAGTCAAAGTCAAAGTCTCACCGTGACAGCCACCAGAAGACATACACGGAATACTGGTATTGCCCATACTGCACAGGCGGCATTGCCATGACAAGATACACATACGCTTGTGTCAATGGCGAATGTGGACAACCAAGACCCAAACATCCAGAGTGGGTGCGTGTTGAAGACCCAAGGCAATGAGACCCGGTTAGCAATACCCCTTCATTTTCATCTTTCGCGAACTTGCACTGAGTAGTCGGTGTAGATCTTCCCACAAGTACTTCAGCGTTTGTTCTCCGCGCTCAGCAACACACTACTCGATACTGCATCAACTACTCGCCTCTGTTCTGTCCTTACGGCTCGATCTGATTTCTGGAATTGCTTTGGAGCTTATGGCAAAGGTGCGATGGGGCGAACTTTTAGAATTTCTCTGTCACACGACGGCAACCGGGACACAGCACACGACATGAATTTTGGGTGGAGTCTTTTTTGAGGGATTTCTTTGCCTTGACTGTTTTCCTTTGGTCGGGATTTGCTTCCAATGCCTAATTTCTTGGCTGTGTTATCAAGAAGTTAATCTGGACTCGGAGTCTTACTCATTTGTGTTGTTCCCAGTTAGGGGGAAGTTGAAATCGTTGTTTGGTTTTCGGTTGGGGAGTTTAGACGTACCAGACATAACGGTTTCCTTTGCAAATGAATCACTACTCCGTCATCCTTTACTGCTATTCCAAGTTACTTGACCTTGAGACTTCTTTATCGTATTATTGCCTGAAATTTTAAGAAAACCCATATCTTCATGACTTTTTCCAAATTGCCGGTCATGTAACTATGAATGCTGTTATCGTATTATCGCATGGAATTTTGAGAAAAAACAGACCTTCATTACTTCTTTACAAAATTTGCTGGCCATTTGGCTATCAGATGCTGTAATTACATTTCCGCTTGAAACTTCCACTTAGACAGATCTTCATGGCTTTTCCCAAGTGAATTTCGTCCATGAGCGATGGCAAAAGATGCCTTTCCTACAATTCGCCGATGGTGCTCCATGCATGGTTTCATTTGTACAACGACCATTGTCGTCGCAATTCGCAATCCTAACTTTCATTGGAAAGGCTTCGATCGTTCCTTTCGAGGCAAAAACGACGCGTAGCATTTCAGTTTCTTGGGGTCGCCGACCAGTAAACGTCTTACCGCCACCGTCGTTGGTTGTGTATGGAGGATTTACGAGGGTTGATTCTTACACCGTTCTTACAAAGAAGGCAGGAACATGACGGTTGGTAAGGTCGTTCTTTTTTGTCAGTGTGTCAGGATCGTGATATCTTATTGTATAGGGCAAATTACTTCGCCACTATGAGGCACTCTGTGAGAGACCGCTGGAAAGGTAAGTCAGTAAAGCCTCGTGCAGGCTGTCCCACCGGTAAAACGAGGCCCACGCATTTCTTGGGATTGGGGACTTCCATTCTCAAGCGAGTCAGCATCGCAGGATTTCGTGTCTCCTCTTTTCTTTTGGCGTCACCTTTAGACTCTTTCAGTCATTCTGGATGATGGCAGTGCTGCGAATAAAGGTCTGCGAGTTGTGTATAAGTTAGCTATGCTGCCAGTTACGCAGTCTCGATATCACTCAGTTGAATTATCCAAGACAAGACAAGAGAAAGATAATACAGCAACGTCCTTACGCTAGTATTTGCCTTTCATTTTTGCATATGCCACTATTCGAACGCATCGCCAATAGATTGTTCCGCCGCCGTAATAATCGAAGAGAAAGAACAAACGCCGCGACAAACGCTTCCACATCGTCCAACATGCCTCAACCCAAAGCAAAGGGCTCCTCCCAGTACACAGTCGAGATCATCTGGTATTGTTGCCAGTGCGGTTCTTCCCACGGAAACTCGAGCAACGCTGTTCATTGCGTCGAACCCGGCTGTCGACAACCTCGCTGCGCCAACTGCCCAACCGAGCAGCACCGAGTTCGCGTTGGTCGTTAAAGAGCCAAGGAAGACGTGAGTCTTTCCCTCACCCTGGACTAATTTTCCTTTGAACGATCACTAATACCGTGAAGCCTGGCATGTTAGACTTACTGCCTTCTGGTAGTGGGTGTTTATCTGCCTGCCTTTCGGCAGTCGGGTTTGATCGACGTCGCTTGATCGGAGTTTTTAGATGGGTTGGGTTAGGAGCAAATGGGCGAATAGATCCACACTTTTTCTTCCTTTGGTTTTCTTTTGGGGGCTTCTTTCGCATGCATGGTCGCATTGTTGGATTTGGGTATAGATTAGACCGGTCGCTTTCTCGGGTGCATTTTTTGGGAAGGGTTTCACAGCACCTGCACCTTGCGTTGATGGTACTTCTGAGTTGCATTTTCATCCTTCACTTCTAACATTCCTTCCATTGGGGGTTTTTCTGTTGGACTGGAGGCTTTTCGTTCATTCATTTCTTCATCCCCCCTTATTGTACTACTACTACACATAGATTAGAGCATCATGTTAGCTACTAGACGGGTTCGAGGCCCGGGATTTTAGACAACTTAGAATATGCAAATTTTGCTTATTGCCAACCAATTTCGCTTCATTGACGTCACCTGTGATCTTTTAATACTACGCCACCTTTTTCAGACAAGGGTCTGCCTTTGAAGTTATCCCCACATCACCAAGCACCTCTTGAAATCCCGAACCAAGTAGCCGGCCTTTTCAATGGCGCACTTCTCCTGCATTTCCTTGGTTTGAATACAACGCTGATCGCATAAGTATTCACAATTATTGGCAAATTGGAAACGCGCGTTTGAAATTTCGTAGTGGAACACAGCCATCCAAGTTTTGCCCACGAGGAAGCCATGTGTACGTCAGAATTGTAGGGGGTCAATGGTCTCTCCTCCACCACCCTCTCTTCATCTGCCGATGCCAAAGTGACTGGGGTGCCTCGCATACTGCCTTAGCAGAGTAATTCGGTGAGTAGTGTTTAACCCGATGCAAAAGATAGGATGAAAGTTGCCCGTAAACTCGCCTTACCTCATTGACAGCCCGACGGGCAGTGCAGCATGCTGTGTGAGGCGTGGTGGATTTTCTCTCTGGGACAATTACCATCATGTGAAGCCTCGGGGCAGGCCGCGGTTCCTGCCCTCCTCCTAGTCTTGTTCATGTTCGAGCGGGCTTCTAAGCTCGGTATACATCTCGAAAGCTACCAGCTTGACTCACCTATACGGAGGAGGATCTCTGTATGGCCAGGGCAATATTCGACTCATACCCAACGCACTCCACCAGACTGCCGGTTTCGAGGTTCCCTTCTTTACTTCTTTCTCCCCGGGCGAGGCTGCTGCGGTCAGGTGCAACAGAGCCGCAATTATGAGCCCATTGTCGGGCCTCCCAGCAGAATCACCATGCGCTGCAACTCAGACTGGCCGCATGCTGGGCCTCGAGAAGATTCCTTTGGACTCACCGAAAGATAGTGCACCGACAGATGTACAGATATTTGTTGACCATTGGAGAATGGTGTTGTTGCCTTTTTTGCCTTACAGACTAGCTCTTTGCCGGCAAGGCAGCAGCCTCGGGTCACCTCCGGGGTTGTTTTCGGTTTCCAGCGGCTTGACCGATGATGCAGTGAGATATAAGATGCAATCATCTCTGCTTGGAAGTTTTTCTTCCGGGAAAAATGCGGGTTGGGAAAGATGTTTTTGAAAGGATGAAGTTGGATGGAGGTTCAAGAAGGAGGCTCTCTTTAACCGAGAGGCAAAGCCGGCTCCGTGCATCCGTCAAACCCCCAATTCGGCAGTGGATCCGGGGTAACCCTGAATTGGCTGGATTGGGGTCCAAGGATCTTTATGCCAGAGCATGTGTCAAAAACTTTTGCAGATTTTGTGTCATGGAACAATATGCGAATTGTTAACGTTCTCACTCCTCCTCGTGTTGGTTCGTAAAGCTGGTCTATCATACTTGAGCCGCATCCTACCATCGAGCTGCGGCCAGCGGCCCCCCTTTACTTTTTTCTTCACAACGTTGGTAACTGGTCACCAAAGAGGCAGCTCACCTGGAACTTGGGTTGCTTTTTGCACGAGGTTGCAATCAGCCCTATTCTCGTACTCGCAGTAGGAGTTATGGGTTTTCGCCTCTTACCCATTTAGGCGAAGATACCCCTATGATCTCAGCACATAACTCGTCACTGAAATCACAAGGCACAACCCGAGGCCAAAATTTTGTGTTTCAGATTATAAGGAGCTTAATCACAGCCTTGGGTATGGAAACGTGGCTATGCGATAGCGGGTCTTCTTGCCTTCATTTTGAGCCTCCTTGTCAGATTCTTGGTCAGCTTCGGATGCAGATACCAGCGTAGCATTTTTCGAACTGGCTTCCTTATTATTTTCATTCCATCTTACATACCCCGCCATCAGCCCAAGAAGATCTTATCCACTTGCAAGAGGAGGCTCACCAACAACTGGGAACTCATCTACACGTGATCTTTCTCGATATGCATCACGTGTTTTTGGCAAAATGACACATTTTGGCCTCTTAGCTCAAAAGCTAGCAGACTTGTATAAAAAGAAGGTATGCTAGCTATAAATCCTCTAAGATCCATGAGTCTAGTTTTGCAGAAGCATTGTCGGGAGGGTCGTTCATGCAAAATTAGCAAAATTTCTGTCTCACCGCACACCTTTCAGCCCCCAAGACAAAAGCTCATTCAAAAGCCGCACCCAAAGTTTCAATTACGATCGCACGAAGTTTTCAAGCTTTTTGGTAGTGCGAACGTGATTGCGATATTGAGCGACTCGAAATTTTAAGCTTATCACGTCAATCTTACCTGGTAAGTATTTTCAACACTTCGAAACAACTGCCGCATTTTTCAGTTTGAACCTCAATTCTATGTCAAGCCTGTGAAGGAATTGTCGCATCTTTCAGGATTGCCACCTTTGGACCTCTCCACTATGGTACTACCCAAACCCTATCAATTTTAAAATTGCACCAAAGAAGACTATCTCATCACAGACTTATTTCCAAGCCCCGAAGCCGCGTTGGACAAGAAGTCCTCCAATCTCCAACGGTAATACGAGTCGTATTGCCCACAACTCTAACTTTAATCCAGCCCTGCAATCTCCCACCCTAACCTCAAAATCTAAAATTATTCCAACATGAAAGTGATGAGACGTACAGTCTAAATCCTAATGATTAATTTTAAACTGGCCCTGTCCTTGTCGTTGTGTTCTGACAATAATACCAACATCAGGTCAGCACCCAATCTATAAATGTTGTGGAAACCTACAGTTGGTAACATACGAAACAATCTCACCTACTGATACGAAGCTTTATTTCCCGGCCCGCTGTCCTGCAGAATTTCAGGCTCGGGTTTGGGTGTGGTAGGGCGTTTTTAAGCTTAAGGGGACTTCAAGTGGAGTTTTACGCGTTGGTTTTATGGATGCTAGTGTGTATTTGTCGGATTGCATCACGCATAAATATTTGAGAGATGACCAACGGGAATTTCAGTTGGTAGATCTATCAGTTGGGATAAGTGAGAGGAAGAAAGGATCAATGGGCGCCAGAATTGATTCACGACAGGTTTTTTTGAATTGAATAGGCATCTGGGAAGGCGATAGCCTATAGGTTGGGGGTCAAGTGGTACCACTTCCTTGGTTAGGAGTTACGACGCGACGTGCAGGGACCTAGAATTTAAGGTAGCGAAAGATAGCAAAAATGCAACTGTGCCTTATAGCATAGTAACTTACCTTCTTCGGTTTGAACGCGCGTCGTTGAAGACTGATTAATATTTCTTACCTTGGTATATTGGCTACGTTACGTTGCAACTCTTTCTCCTTTTTCTCCGCGGGAGTATCACAAATAAGCGGCGTTGGTTGGCCAATTCTTCCGATCTAAGCGACCCACTGCCTTGGAGCTCCGAGCATGCACGATGGTTCGTAGAGTTGTGGTAAGATCGAGTTTAGTAGGAAACTTTGATATTGGGAGGAAGAGAGGTTGAAAAGGATATTTATTAGTGATAATGAAAGGTAATCGGAGATTGTTGAAATAAGGAAATCTATTTAGACAACAAAAAGCTCATGGTTTCAATGAAAAAAAAAAACGCCAAAACACCAAAGAAATACTACCACCTCAACCAAGAAAACACCCGTCACCACGGTCTCACGTCTCCTCCTCTCCCCGCTTCTCAACCACCGTCCAACGTAATAACCCAAGGCCCCTCAAATCAAGATCCACCAAAAGCGAACTCCACCTCTGCACCGATTCCAGACCCCATGATGCTAGTATATGAGACAGCCTCTCAATCAAACACCCTTCCTCTACCCACTCATTCAAATCCGCACAGGTAACCACAAGGGTTAAAAGAAGCCGTTCATAAAGTTTCCGCAGATCTTTCTGCTGTTTCTCGCCCCCACATAGCACGAATTTGAAATCCCGCTGAGTTGTCAAGTCTTCCGGGACAGTTTTGCGACCCACGACTGCTTCTTGCAACTTGTAGGAAGTCTCGATTTGGGGTTTGAAATTGCTGCATGAGCCAGTTGGATCGGTGGTGCAGCCTTCGCAGCAGCCCCAGTTCTCGTCTTCGTGGATATGGCGCTGTGAATTTTTGCAGAAGGAACAGAGGTATGGGCCGTTGAGTTGTACTTCGGGTTCACTGGCAGCACTATCGCTGATTTGATCTTCTGTGTCGGTTGTATCAGCAGTACTAATATGAGGGGATGTTGTACTGCTATGAGAGTTTTCACTAGCGTCTCCGGAAGCGAACTCATAACCCTCTTCATATTCATCCACAATCGGAGTGGATTCACAGAGTTCGAGTAGCGGCTTATTCTTGGGAATAGACGCCTCGGGGTTAAAGCAAATATGAACGGATGTGTTGCTGGAGCCAAGTGATTCAAGAGAAGACTCGCTGTTATTCGATTTGAGGCTGCCCGAATGGCGTTTCGTGGCATCTCTTTCAAATTCCAATTCCTTTTGTCGTAAGGTAACCGTCGCGATTTCAAGGAATTGATTGATTCTTACAACATCAGTACCTGAAATGTTGGGGTCGTATTTGAAGTCCGGTATATTCCAGTGCTCGTGAACATATCCATGGCACCCATAGGTCCTGAAAAGCCCATGAGCACCGAGGACTTTGTAGCAGAGGTAGCAACTTAACTTGCTGACGCCCATGTGAGAAAATACGCAGTCGGATAGCCTTTCTTTATTCGCGACATAATATCCTAATAGTTGCATTTCTACGTGAACCTATTCAAGCTCGAGTTAGCGATAGATCGTAGCAAGTAGAATTTTGTCCTTTGCATCAATTTAGCATGGAGACCTTACACTCGCTTTTGCCGGATCGAATTGCCCATCATCTCCTGTGCAGTTTCCTCTGTCAAGCCGCTGCCAATGTACATCAGTCCATGGCTTCTTCTCTTTCAGCAGATTAATAGTCAATTTCCGAAAGGCTTTAATATTTACTGCTGCTCTGACCATTGTGTTCAGGCAAACCCGAAGACGACTAAGAAACATGATCCACGTCCGAAGTCGATAAGCCAAAGCTTTATCTGCACAGATAGCAATGAAATCTTGCTCATCATACTGGCGAATTTCATGCGCTTTTCGGACGACCCTATCTATTAGCATGTTTGGCTCTGTCCATAAGTATTCTTGGGACTCTTTAGACTTCTTAAGGCTCTCCATCAGACATAAAAGAGAAGCCATTAAGCTTTTAGAAGTGAAATCGGCTTCCAATTTGGGGGTTGGGTTGTTGTCATCAAGCCTCTCTAAGAGCTTCCACACCCGTGAACAATATGCGTCAAGTCGAGGCCGATAAAAAAGTAGCATATGCGTCCACAAATCCTCTGTTGCTTCTGCAGCAGCCAGTCTTGCTGTTATTGCTAGCTCTGTATCTGCTGAATCGACCAAGGCTGGATGGAATACTAAGTATAGATACAGTCGAGATTCAAGAAGGGTTCCAGTACATACCTTGTGATTGGGCAACTCTGCGCAGCCGGTTACGTAAATATTTAGCGAATTGTTTAGCCTTGGGCATTAGTGGTCCATGTTCGAAATCCAGTCTATCGTCCTCGTACAGATTGAAGTAATCATTCCTAGAAATGGTGAGTGAGGCTCCGTTTTGCTTTTCGACCAGGAGAGTAGCTGCAACGCGGGAGGCCGAACGCCGATTAGAGAAGAGCTCGGCAACTCGGTCATTAAAGCGTCTCCTGAGCTCCTGTTGGTAGTCTCTCATGTTGTCTTCACGGTTGTTAATGTTGATGCGATTTTGATACTCCCCTTTCATACTAAAAGGTTCATCGGGTTCCGCAAACTTATATCCCTCGAGCTCCCCAGCAGCCCTTCGAAGTTCGTCCCGATTCTCTTCCTTCCACTTGAAGGTCTTCAAGGAAGACACCATGATGGAAATCCGGAAGGCGGGACTTGGCGGGGTAAGCTTTTGAAAAATTAAATCGATGATGTGTAAAAGCAATGAATGAGTGGGGACTGAGATTCTGATGGACAACCTTGATGTTAGGAGAGTAGAGCCTAACAAGTAGCTGCAGCAAGCAATTTATATGTTTTAATGAGGGGCATTTGTGATCCAGCTAGTAGTCATGTTCGCAAAAGAAAGCGGGGATTGTAAAACAGCAGAATCACTTGATGTCAGAGTGATTCTCTGGGATCAGGGGTTATGGACAACTAGACATCGTCCCAGACTCCATCCTTGAATCTTTAGATACTTTTTTAAGAAAAATAAATCACATAGCTTGTGTGCAAACTACCTCGCTTTTCTATAGTGATTCCGAGACCTTCCGAAAGTCCCTAGTTGGATGAGATAATCAGGTCAAACAAACAACACCAAAACTGGATTAAAATCACGGAGTGGAGCAAGGTGACACCAACGAACCACCAGCTTGAATCGTATCGAAACGAAACCAAACCGCTATAAAAACCTTTCATTGTGAGAGCGAGTAACAAACAATGGGAAGAATAATCCTGAAACGATGTGAAAAAGATTCAACAAGCTCAAGCTCTGAGACTCACCAAATGGAAAGTTCAGATTGAAAACCTACAACACGGACTTCACAGCTTTGTTGTTCAATCAAAGGGTTATCCGAGTGACTGGAAACAAACCCGACAAAGATGTTCCTGAAAATATTCAGCTTTGGCCACGATACGAGGAAGAATTAGAGTAACCTTTATCTCGCTCTTCGACTCATCGTAAAACACCTCGAATCTACTCGTGATTCCAGGGGACGTGTCCTCAGTCCCGGGCTCAACTCTTGTCGAATATCTTCGATAAAGTGCAGCAACGAAGATGGTCATTTCGGCCATCGCGAGACTGTAATGAATCAGTGAAAGACCTAAACGATGGCACCAAAGACTGACTGCATCCCAATACACATTCTTGCGCCACTCGAAAATGCCCAAAACCATCTCTTCATCTCTTGGACTTCTTTGTCATCGCCGAGCCATCGGTCGGGATTAAATACGAGAGGCTCGGCGAAGACATCAGGATTGCGGTGCAGAGTGTACGGAGCCATGCTTACTACGGTGTTAGGAGGAATCTTATATCTGCCAATCACAGTGGCGGCAGGTAAACTTCTTGGTTCTGACGCTGGTAGGGGAGAATATAGCCTCAGCGTTTCCTTGATCACTGCATCCAGAAATGGCAACTTGCCAGCGGCTTCAGCATTCGGAATCCCACTACTATCAAGAGATTCAATGGCGATATTTGAAACTTCTTTTGCCAGTCTCTCTTGATAATGAGAGTTCTCAGGAAGGGACAAGGCCCATACGAGGAACATCAGAGTATCCGCTGTTGTATCGACCCCTGCAAGAAGGTGATCGGCAGCTTCAGACGCTATCTCCAAGTCTTGCAGGCCATCTTCTTTCAGAGCGAGATGATGTTCCCAGAGACGGCCGATGATGGTACGAACCCTCTCGGAGCCTTTCTCCTCATTGCTAGAACCCAGGAATCGCTCCCATGCCTTCAACGCATGTTGACGGATGCCAGTGTACACCGTAGGCCTCTCCTGTGGTAGCAGTCCGAGGTAATTTACAATCTTTTCGTAGAATCCAGTCCTGGACATGAGCCACTTGGTATACCGGGGGAGATGCACTGCAAACCATGACAATTTTCGCCGAGCAGGGTCAAGAACGTCATTCAAGAGTGCCCTGTCTTTTTGGGACCCAGAAAGACAATTGGTAGCACCAGGAGGGCCATAGAGGAAATGTGTGATAGTATCCAGGGAGTAGTAATGCAGACTGGTGAAAATATCGCCTGCTACTTCAGGGCCAGGCTCCCTCTTGAGGAATTGCAAAAATTCCGAGACCTTTTCTTGGATTGTCGCAGTGAAATCCCTGAGGATAATCGACTTCGAATATGCATGACTCAGTAGCTTCTTTCTGTCGCCGTGGTCCTTGGGGCTCGCGAATGTAAATAGATTCTGATGACCATAGACGTCGAACATTCGATAGAACGAAGTGCGCTCAAATCCACTACCAGCGCCATAGATGGTTTTCATTGCAGCGAGGCTATTGAAAGATACCTCGTTGGGGCCAATTCTGACAATGGGGCCGTGTTCTTGGTGGAGTTGATGTATCATTTTCGTTCGAATTCCTTTCCAATCGTCGAAGGCTAACCGCCATTTCGTGAACGCGTAGAGCCATGGACCGGGAATTTGGGATAATTCAGACTCGATGAAAACCCGGTGTACAATGTAAAACACGAAAGCAATGACAAGTGAAGTGACGATGTCGCTCCGGAGCCAACTCGGGTCGAAAAGACTGGCAGTGGTCATTGTGAGGGAGGGGGGATGGATCGATCGTGATAAGAGTGTGAGTTTGGCTGGGCGGATGGGGTCGCTCTCGGACCACCAAATCTTGGCGGCATTCGCTTATTCTCGTTGACCTACCCTGCTCAAATCCCAATCTTACTAATCAGTCAATCAACGTCAAGCAAGCGCGACGGATGCCTCTCCTCCTTCAGCCATGTGGAAATTGTCCGTCGCAGCAACCACGATGATGGCAGATCTTCCTTAAACAGTGCAACATGTGCATCTGCGCGAGGACGTTTCCCTCAACCATTGGCCGTAATCTGCCACCGAAGCCCGAAATCCGAAGTCCGCCTGCAGAATGTACAAGGTCCGCGTAAACAGTTGCGCGCAGTCAATCACTCGGCCATTGCGAGGTTTGCTTTCCCCCTTTCCCCCTTTCTTCGAGAGGAATATATAGTGACAAAAAGCAGGACGTGGCCTTCTACATCACCTCCATGCCAAATCAACCGCATCTGCCCAGCACCGCACAATGAGCTCCTCTGCTGCTGCACAATCCGAGATGGACCAAGTCCTGGACTACTGGTTCGGCGACGAGATGGCACAGAAATGGTTCGGTGGCGGCCCGAAGGTGGACGAAGAGATTCGAACCAAGTTTGGCGGCCAGCTGGACGCTGCTCGCGCATCAAAGCTTACGGCTTGGACACAAGAGCCAAAGGGGACGCTGGCACTGATTATCCTGCTCGACCAGTTCTCTCGACACATATTCCGTGGCTCCCCTCTATCCTACAGCAACGACAAGATGGCTCTGGAAATTGCTACTAAGGCTATCGCAAAAGGCTATGACCGCAAGTTTCCACTTCAGCAGCAGTCCTTTTTCTATCTGCCCCTGATGCACGACGAGAATTTGCTTAGTCAAATTGCCTGCTACTCTTTACTGGAAGGTCTCAAGGCTCGGCTCGATGCTGTTCAAGACGATGGGCCCGGATCGAAAGGTCAAATCGCCGCCAAACGTCATCTTGATACCATCTTACGCTTCGGACGTTTCCCAGCCAGGAATGAGGTACTTGGAAGAAAGTCAACAGCAGAGGAGATTGAGTTTCTCAAGGAGAATCCGATGGGATTTTGAAAGTGGGCATTTGTCAACGTTTGAGGATTTTGGCCTTTGAATTCAAATATCCCTAGCGCGAAGACGTAGACCAGCAATCGATTTTTGCCGTATAGGTCTCACGATGGAATATATAAGGCTTTTCAATTCGCTGTCCCAACTGGCTTGTTTATTAGTAGGTACATTTCAGGGAGCGCGCATTTCAGGCAATAGCGGGCAAGATGAGAGATGGTGTCATTGCGGCCTTGAGATCACGAAGCAGCCTATTTCAAGGCTGTACGGCTAAACTGGATAAAGTACACTCACTCAACGGTTTTATCAAGCGTATATACCAAGTTTCTTATGTTACTCCGTCGAATTATTAATCATGAAGCTGGCCGTAGGAAACACCTTTCTACAGTGGAATCTACACCATAGCCTCTGGTGAGCAGGACTTAGCGTTGAGAGACTGCCTCTTTTGAGCAAACCCCTATTAATGAGTTGTTAAAGTCCACCGAGGGATTTTGGCACGTCGTTGAAGAGACGAGCTAATTTTCAAGATTACAGTCTTCCTGATATTACAATTCTTTTTCACCATGGTTCTCCTCACTGGCTGGGGAGGCGGGGGGATTGCAACTCTTGCCCACCAGGTTGGCCGGATCGTTTGTCGAGTGCAAACAAATTTTCTGCTCGTCGCTGCTCTTTCGCTCTTTTGTATTTCAGATTGCCGAGCACCAATTCTATATGAACAGCTTCTGGTTACTACCTGCCGTGTAACAGCGTGCCTCGAGCGTGTTTACCACCGGCTGATGCAAGGTTCCCCAGAATGCCCCGCATCCGTCAACTACGATCCCCAAATGTATAAGAATAATTCATTTGGGAATGCGCCAAGCTCGAACGATGGATGAAAGTTCACCCCGCACGATGCTACTCGGGATCATCTGCTTATGCGAGCGAGTCTTGGGGCTTTGGGGCTCCAATGACTGTAGTGGAATCAAATACTTCAATATCGCCCTCGTACGAAATTGAGTGCCTTTCTAGTATTCATTACTGCCTGAAGAAGACATTACGTTGCTTGGGGATGATGGCTGAACTTTACTGTTCCGAATCCAAATGTACCGCAATACATAATGCACGCTTCGTCGCTGCGTATTTTTTCCGCGTTCTAGAAATTCTATAGTTTCTTTCTCGGATATATTTGCTTTCTACTCGATAATGTATAAGAATATCATTTTCGTAGCGGCCCTGTTAGGTCTGCCAACACATCTGCTCGCCCAGAATGTCACTTGTCCAAAAACACCATCGCCTTTCCCAACCGCCGACAGCTTTCCTGCAATGACAACTCTCCCAGATCCATTCATATATCTCGACGAAAAGACCCGCGTACAAACACAAGACGAATGGTACCAGTGTCGTCAGCCCGAAATCCTCCAATTCCTTCAGCAATACCAATATGGATTCTACCCCAACCATTCCGCCGAGACTGTCACCGCTACAAGATCAGGGACGACGGTTACTATCAAAGTTGCCGTAGCCTCCAAAACTGCGACTTTCACAGCTACGATAATGCTTCCAAGTGGGACTGCAAAAGCAAAGGTTCCGGTCATCATTGCAATCGGTGGTATTGACAATAATGCATATTTGAACAAAGGGATTAGTGTTGTAACTTTTGATTATACGACGGTTTCACCGGATAGTAATGGGAAAACGGGAGCATTCTGGACGTTGTATAATGGGCGGGATATCGGTAGGTACCATTCTCCACATCCAAACTCCATTCCTCGCCTCCTTCCCTAATCTCAGTATTAATTCCACTAGGCACCCTTCTCGCCTGGGCCTGGGGCTTCCACCGCGTCCTTGACGCTCTCGTCCTGACAGCACCTGAAATCGACACCACGAAAGTGGGCGTAACAGGCTGTTCGCGTCTCGGCAAAGCGGCACTGGCAGCCGGTCTCTTCGATACCCGCATCACTCTCACCATGCCCATGTCCAGCGGCGTTCAGGGTCTAGGTCCGTATCGGTATTGGACGCTAAGTGGCCAGGGCGAGAATCTGGAGAATTCCAAGGCGGGAGCGGGCTGGTGGACGGATAGTGTGCTGAGTGAGTTTATTAATAAGAGTACACAGTTGCCGTATGATGCGCATACGATTGCGGCGGCGATTGCGCCCAGGGCGTTGGTTATTGATCAAGGTACGGGGGATGCTTATACGAATAGTGAAGGGACTGCTATTGTGAGTGGACTTTTGTTCCCTTTTCTTGGTGCAGAGAAATTTTTAGTGAGGCAAAATATGGGTGGATCTGGACATAGGAAGCGAAAGCGAGTGTCGTTTTCAACAATGCTAATCGTCGTGTATTATTCTATAGGTCGTCTTTCCCGCTGCGCAACTCGTGTATAATTGGCTTGGTGTTGGAGGGCAGATTGGGATGGCGATTCGTAGCGGTGCGCATTGTGATAACAGTGGATAGTAAGTCACCTCACTCATCTCCTTTCTTCACTTTCCCATTTTCACATCACTCTCCATACTAGCGCTTGCGATTAGAAGCAATGGGTAGACTAACCAGCGATCGATTTCACCCGTAGCACGAATGTCCTCCCTTTTGTCCAGAAAATTTTGCAGGGCATACCGTCGACGAGGAATTATACGGATTTGAGCCCGTGGACTGCTATGACGGTGGCGTATCCGTGGAGTAGTAGTATTCCGAAGTAGAGGCTATAGTGTGTTTGGAGTGGTGAGTAGTTGAGTGGTGCGGGGTGTAGGTGGTGGACTTATCAATTGAGGTATTTGCTTTTGCCTTTGCCTTTGCGTTGTTGTTGGCATCATGTCGCTTTTTTAAAACACTGGGTAAGTGCCTCTTGTTCAGTGGTCGCTGGTACTACGATCTATGCACTGGTTGCAGGTATTTACCGTATCAACAGTCTCTCACAATCTTTAATGCTTCAGTTTTTCGGTACCTCTCGTCTTGCCTGTTGTCTCTATCTGACTCGATATTGGACAATGGTAGCTATGGTATTACCATTTGCATTTGATGGTCGGTACCATGCCATTTGCCCGACATTGATCGGAACCAAATCGGTTCAGCGTATCTACGCTTGCATCAAAAGGTTGCAGTATTATGCCTCAGATGCCACCAGATGGAAATGCCCATTAAAACCTTCTTCTCAAGCTCGCTTCTTCTATTTTCACGTACAGCTTTTCTGGCATGACGTTCCTGAAATTTCATCGGGCCCAAATCAAGCCGCTGCTGACCAACCGCTCTTTGTCATAAGCGAACCCCCCAAGCCAAGACTTGTTGGTGTCAGCGCTGCGCCTATAAACACTACACTGCCTTGCTGCCTCACAACCCTGCCTCAAGTTCCCATTTGCTCGTCTACCAATACCAAGGCTTTTTTTCTGCGTTGACATTCGTTACCAGGTTCACTTTTTACGATGGCGGTTTCCCAAATGGTTAGACGATGCGCTGGATTTGCGCCTCGCGAAGCCCTTTGCATTTTGGGAATCGTTTTACATTAGGTAAAGGGGTGTGGTCGCACGGCTGAGGTCGTGTCGTACAAGGTTGGTGGGAGATATAAGCTTGGTGGGTCCTTTCATTTTTGGGAGTTTTTAAGAGGGTTTGGATGAATTGGTGGGCCGATGTCGATTATATAATATTATCAGAAATGAGGAGTTCAAGTTTTGTATCTTCGTTAACGGGCTTTGCGACGAGAATTCTCGCTCATGAGGCTGGGATGGGGGCGCTGGGGGTTGGAGTGGGGGTGTTGGCTGCGTTGTATGGGGGAAGGGTGCTCTTGGAGGTTGGAGGGGGAGTGGTATTGATTTGTTGTTTGGTTTTGGTTTTTGGTTGAGATTGAGATTGTATTGGGGTTATTACCTTAGTATTTGACTTGTGGGGTTCTCTCTCCCCCCTTTCGCGCAATAAAGCTAACACTTCCCTAGCGGATCAGCCTTCTCAGGTTGCTATACATCCACCATCCACACCTCCCTCGCCATCGCGCTCCTCTTCCTACAATCTACCTTCTGAAAAAAACCCAAGCTACGTCTCCGCCCACTCGGCTATCGCTCGGGTACACTCCAGGGTCTCCAATATTATCTAGCTAATGATGGCTATGATTACCATCTACTCATACGTGCGAGTTGGTTTATATTAGCGGAAGCTGTGCAGACCGAGTAGTTTGCGAGTGTGGTGATTGCAGAGGAGCAGGTTCCGGGAAAATAACAGTGTGGTTGTTATTGCGGCAACAAGGGGGAGGGAATGGGAATAGGGAAGTAGTTGGTGATGGGGAGAAGGAGGATGTGTTGGTGTGTTAGCT
The DNA here is from genome assembly GCA_003988905.1 of Hymenotorrendiella dingleyae. Classification (NCBI taxonomy): domain Eukaryota; kingdom Fungi; phylum Ascomycota; class Leotiomycetes; order Helotiales; family Helotiaceae; genus Hymenotorrendiella; species Hymenotorrendiella dingleyae. Next base: position 35,564 of record QYAP01000347.1, read on the forward strand.
GCATTGATATAGGGGGAGGGGATTGCTAAAGCTTTGTTGGTGCGAATTGTTGGTTGGTTGTTTCTGATTGTTGGTTGAGTTGGGATTGTTGGTTGATATCCACTTCGCGTACAGTCTTTGATTACTTTCGCCGCGCATGTCTTTTTGTCTTCGACTTCTTCTGTTTGTGTTGTACTGCTTCGAAAGTCTGAAGCCTTTTGGCGCGTTGTTGTTTTGATATCTTGTGCTACTGTATACCTATGGACGTTGTCCACCGACTTTCGACGAGAGAAACGTCTCAAAAACGTTGCCTAACTCAGTAGAAATACCAAGGAGAATCCGAATTGATCGGCCACTTATTCGTAGCATCGCTTACAGCAGCTGAAATGTTGCTTAACAGGCCTACCTACATACGAAACTCGGCTTCTCGTAGAACAGCAAATCCCCCAAAGGATTCGTCATCAACGTTATCGGCACCGGCCTCGTAAGATCTTACCTCATCGCTCATCTTGGACGGAATTTGGAGAATGGGTTTGCAATCAAGTCCCAGGGCGAGTGATCGAGGTACGTCTCACTTCGATCTTCATATTTTGATCGCAAGAAACCGCTCCAGGAGAGGATCGGCGGAGTTTGTATCGGTACGGGTACTTTATGACGGAGTCTTCCCCTGCCAAGTTACTAGCTGTATGTTTGGTCGATCTGGGGTATTAATATTTGCCCCGTGGGATGGGACCAGTGGATCTGCTCTGCAGGTGACAAGTTAAGCTTTTTTCATGCAGCATGATGTGCTATTTTGGTCTGGTTTGTTTACGTTAAAAAAAATCCAAGTGTCCTCCCACAAAACGGAAAGAAACGTCTCTGCTACGTTAACGTCATCATTTCCTTGCATAAGCTTTTCTCGGACACCTTGTAACGTGGTTCTCCCACCATCTGTTTTCAATTTAAGCATAGAAGGAGCATTGGAATTGAGTAACGTCACTCCCTTCACGTGTTCAATCTATGGTTAAATATCATATCGTTTGTGGGGAAGTAAGCACTCCATTACATACAACCATATTACCGATCCACTCCCCAGTCTTTCCCAGGGAACACACACGCAACATTTCAATATTTCAATTCTCCGTTATTGAACCTCGCTCATATTTTCTCAACGCTTGACCACATGCGGAACTGTGGCCTAAAATCACGCTATCGATATTTGGGAATAGGACGCTCGCACTCTGAGAGATGGAGGGAGGGTGGCGAATTTTCGACCTAGTGACATCCACTTCTTCAGGCTGTTTGGTCGGCTTCGTCACTGGGGATTTGAGCCTGTTGGCCACGCTCTTAAAACGGTCTGGCGGTACTGCTCTCTCTACGGTTCTGGATTGCGGCACCCAAGCCCGAGGTGCTTTGGTATTTATTGCATGTTTATGATTTCTCGTCATAAAGCAAGCAACATATTCATATTTTTCTCTTGGTATTTCAATTCGTGATTGTCAGTGGCGATCACCGCGAACACGATTTATGATGTTTTCTACTTTTCAATTTTTGTTCTTGGCAGGCACATTACTGTTGCCTGATGTTGTCGTCGCACATCGCCATCATCGGAGACAAGACGTAGCGAATGGTTATGGTTTCAACGAGACGATTCATAATAACAATCAAACCCTTCATCATGCAGCTCCGCCTGTTCCACCAAAGATCATCAAGATAAACGGTACTTCAATCGCTCGCAATACCACAGAAGCTAGCCCCGGAAATGGAAAAATCATCAAACGAGATGAAGCGGTGGCAGCAACCAGTACGCTGAGCACATTTTTGGTCTTTGCACGGGATACAGCGTCAGCATACTCTGCAGTCTCGGGCCTAAACGATTACGGAATTCCATACCAACTTGTAATTGTCCCTTCGACGGGAATTACACTACCAACACTTCAAAGCTCCTCAACATCTGGGAACTATGGCGGATTCGTAGTACTCTCCGAAGTCAGTTATGCGGATTCAACTGGAGATTATAGCTCTGCCATCACCGCAGATCAATGGACGGCTCTTTACAATTACCAGATCGCTTTTGGGGCTAGGATGGTGAGATTGGATTCTTTTCCATCTTCGACTTCGGGGACGAGTCTTGCTGGGACTTGCTGTGGTACTGGCGTGGAACAGAATGTTTCGATATATAGCACTTCAAAATTTCCTACTGCAGGATTAAAGTTGTATGTTCTTTGCCAACTTCAATATTTTTTGACTTGGAGAGACTGATAGCTACTAGGAACGCTCCTATGAGCACAATCGGGTTGTATCATTATGCTGCAACAATCACAGATCCAACCACAACTACGGCAGTTGCAAATTTGGCTCCCTCGACAGGATTGAGTGGCATTTCTACAGTGGCAGTAATTAATAATTTCTCGGGAAGGATGCAGGTAAGTTGAAGATTTGTGGCTCAGCGTAGAAAAATACTGATTTGGTAGATGGTATGGTATATGCCATTTGCAACCGATTGGTCTTTAACTTCGGCCGTTTTGACACACGCGTGGGTTCATTGGGCTACGAGAGGACTTTGTGGGTCTTCAATTGGATTGAAATTCTTCTAGAACTAACACAAGCTAGATGCTGGGTACAGGCGTATGCAATTGAATACTCAAGTTGACGACATGTTTTTAACGACGGATATGTACAACGACGACAACAACGGAGAGTTTCGAGTCAGCACCACAGATCTAGCAACACATATTCAATGGACAGGAACAGTTGTCCAGAAGATGTCTATGGGGAGCAACTACACCATGGAGATAGGCCACAACGGCAACGGAAACATCCAGGTTCAGTTCACGAAACCTTTGCTAGCGCGATCCTGAATATGAAACTAATTTTATCAGGTTGCCGCAAGCACCGTAAAAACTGTCTGTGGCACAGGAATGATCAACCGTCCCGATCCCCCAGTCGAACCCCTAGAATACGTGAAACCTATTGGCACCGGTACATCCTACTGGCCCGCGTCCGCTACAGCCTACAACTACACCAACGCTTGCATCTCCGCCGATCCTCTAGCACAGTTCTTCCAAGTTGCGAATAATCTGAATTCATTCATGCACGTATCACATACCTTCACGCACGAAGATGAAACGGTGGCGACGTATAGCGATGTGATTAATGAGATTACGTGGAACCAGAAATGGTTGTCACAGATTGGTATTTCGGGCGCGAATATGTTCAGCAAGGGGATTATACCGCCTGCTATCACGGGACTTCACAATGGCGATGCGTTGAGAGCGTGGCATGAGAATGGAGTTGTGAAGGTTGTGGGGGATAATACTAGGCCGGTGTTGTTAAATACGGTCAGTTGTCTGGAAAGGGGTGCTAAGCGAGAAGCGCTAATGTTAGCTCTCTCTTAGATTAACGAGCATTGGCCTCTTATGACGGATGTGAACGATAATGGGTATGCCGGTATTCAGATTACTCCTCGCTGGGCGACCAATATCTACTATGATGTAAGCCATCTTATCCCCCCTGTTATTCCTCTCGTCTCCTGACTCGCTTAGTGTTCGACGACGCTCTGCGATTACACACAATGGAATGCTCTCAGCGCAACAACAGGAAATTTTGATGCCCTCCTCGCCGTCGAGAAAGCAACCAACAGTCGTCATCTCCTCCGTCTGCACCACGACCCATTCATGTTTCATCAAGCGAACTTGCGTTGGGAAGGTGTTGACCAGTACACCCTCAACGGAGTAACAGGACAATACTCACTATTCCAGATGTGGGTCGAAACCGTAGTAGCCGAAGTAGCCCGCCTAGTTACCTGGCCAATCATAAGCCTCAAACATGAAGATGTTGGTTCCCTTTCCACCCCCCTTTTACTCCCTCGCTAATCCGCCCCACCACTTGGCAGATCGCACATGAATTCCAAAACCGCATGACTCGCGACCAATGCAACTACACCACCACACATCAATTCACCAACAACACCATCACCTCCGTCACCGTCTCCGCACCTTCCGTAAACCACATTTGCGCTGCGCCGATTCCACTGACCGTTCCCGGGGCTATTGTAGATACGGGGATTTATTACCCGACGGAGCAGATTGGGAGTGATCCGTTGACTGTATGGGTTACGCTGAGTGGGAGGGAGGTGAACTTTAAGTTGAAGCAAGCGGTGCCTTGGTAGGAGGGTGTAGTAATTAATAGGCTGGGGAGAAATTGAGGCCTTGGTTGTTTTTTGGAATCATACTTAATCGATAGAGCGAGATCTTGATATGCATGCTTTATAAATTTCCCTTTCTGGACTTGAACCATCAGGGATGGTTTAGTTACTTCAGTATCTTTGGGGAGCTGTTAAAATAGGTATATTACCTACAAGGTACCGTAGTCTTGCAAGTTTATATCTTCAAGCCCTTCCAGTTTTACGTTCTTGGCTTCTTTAAAGCTTTACCAGTATTGTCATCTGTGGAGTATTGGTCAGCACTCCCAGATATTTTTCTTTCAGTGCATCTCACCTTGAATGCTTCAAGACAATGACAATGTCTTATAGAATAATAAATTCCTGCGGGTCCTCCGAGGTTTTAGCTGCCAATGCTTCTCCATGCATCATCCCGTTACCTGAGTGAGGTTTAGCAAGCATAAGTAATGGACTGGTATCCGGATATCTTACAGTAAGCCTCTCCGACGAAGTGGAAATTGCAATTGCGCGCCTGGGATTTCAGCGTTTCAAAACCCCATTGCAGATTTCCCCCACCTAAACCACCGACGAAGCTTCTTTGCTCTAGTGTGATAGAGGCCCCGGCGGGAGAGATAAATACATCGCTATTCAGTAGCACAGGTGAATTGACATTTGATTTTCTCAAGACCAAAGGTAAGTTCCCGCCCTGCACAACACAAATTAAGTCATTTGGATGGGCTTCAATGGGTACAAGCACAGCTAATTTACTGGATGTAATAGCAAATTTGTGGGTTTTTAAGGAGGCTTCTATGCGCCGATCGATTTCATTTTTGTTGCATGCCGGTGTCAGCATCCCAAGACAAAAAGTGGTCCTAAGGAGTAATTCAAACGCGTATCTCTGCTCAGATGAGCTCGGGTACGGATTTTGGCTAGGTTCCATGAACCAGCGTGTTTGCAGTGTTGGTGGTATCAAATCCGAGTCGTTCTCGGTGGCCTCCTCACGCTGGAAGAGGCTCCATCTTGGTTCCTGGGCTGGGTGTGCAAAAGTTGATGCAGATGTCTTGATAGGGTGTTGCGAGGTAGTTACAGGGTGCCAGGTCGAGTTTATGGGAAGATATTTTGCTTGCGTGAAGAGCGGAAGCCAATGTGCGCGAGCATCAAGAAAATTCATGGCAAGAATTTCAGTACTTGACGTGAATATTATTGTATCGATGGCATAACCGGTCAAGGAGAACGCTTCCAAAACCCCGTGGAATTCGATCTGTGAGAATTTATCGAATTGGCCAGCATGGAATTGAAGCTTTTGGTCTGGTGTCCAGTCCTGCCTCTCGGATGCAAACTCGTTTCTCAAAGCCTCTAGCGAAACTTTAGGCTGGCTCCGATGTGAGAGTTCCAAAGCCCAGGAAGGCGTTCCAAAATATTGATCACGCTTCACCCCTACAGACAAGGCTAAAGGAAGAAGAGTTCCATCATGTAGGAGGAGTCTCTTCATCGCGATTCTGGACACCATCTGTATAGGAATCGAGTAGTCGGGCGAGATGTCCAGAATATGGCAGTCAGTGGCAAGTCCCATGAGTCCATAAACTCTATCTCTCATGTGGCTAGCCATATGGGATTGGAAGCCGAGGAGAAGCTCGCAAAGAGTCTTTCTGTGGGCTCGTCCATTCCCAGGTCCAAGTTTAGCCATCACAGCTGCTCGTTGAGCATTGTCAAGAGCAGTTGACTCCCAGATCGGGCGGCTTCCAACGCTTCTTTGCCGATCCGAGAAATACCAATTCAACATGGTATGAAGCGCTGCGCTGATCTCGGCCCACATCACTGGCCTGACTCCTATCAATGCGATCACCCTTCTCGCAAGGCCTATCTCTTGGGCAACCCATATCCTGGACCACCATGGGTGAGCGAACAGATCTTGAACCCCAGAAAATGACCAGGCATTTAAACCCTGTTTTTCGTGCGCTTGTAACTTTCCAATTGCATCAACAGTGTTGATTTGCACATGCGTTGTCATGGGTCCAAACCATACAATTGTTCGCTCTGCGCGACTGTAAATTGAATCCATATGTCCAACTTGGTGCAGGCGCTCGTCGTTATTGTCTTGATCTATGCATATCGCATCGACCCAGATGGATGACACATCTGTTGGATTATCTCGTCCGTAGCGCCTCAAATCCCGCAATGCGTTCTCGAGATTAGATGAAATGTAGAATCTTCTGCCATTTAGACTGATCTCTGAAGTCATGTCGGCTGTACCCCAGCAGTATGACAGAGCAGAGTAATCCATTGGGTTGTCCAACGACGAATCAAAGAGTTCACACACAATTCCATCGTGGTAATTTTTCGAAGGATGTATCGTAAGCAGGCGGAATGCGTCCGAAGAATGATCCAATGGCTGATAATTGAAATCTTCCAAAATTGGAGACGCTTCATCAACGGCATCTAGCTCGGAATCCTGGGAATCAAAATCCTCGTTACTTGATCGTTCTTCATCGCTCCAGTCCAGCTCTGACTCTGAGTGAAGATCTTGAGAATCTGTGGATCGAGCCATGCATGCGGCGATGTCATTGCAATTCGGTTCAATGGAAATTATGCGTTGCCATAAACGTATGTTAGTATGGGTTTTGCGTGGAGCTGACCCTCCTCGTGCTCGTACAATTAACCGTAAAGTTTTATAAAGCCGCAATATTGTAAATGAGGAATTGAGGCCCATAAGTGTGTTTTTGGGAGTCGATGAGCGAAGAGACGAATACAAATAACCGCGTATGAACTACTCCGTACTCAGCAATGTGGCTGTGCCTCGAGTTCTGGCACGTAAAGTGGGATGCGTTCTGGCGTCCAATAGAGCCCTCTCGTCGTCGATCGAAAATCGTGATCAGGTAGATGCATACTCAGCCTTGACCGACTCTGCTTTGTGGGCGATACGAACCCTCCATCCGAGGTAATTGGGAGGATAGTATAAACTGAAGAGCCGCGCCCCAGTCGATCAACCCATAGCCAGTTCCATTTGCCTCTCGAGTATTCTCAACCCGCAAAATAAAGTGTTGGAATCATGCTTCAAAATTGTTTGGATCCACATCATCCTAGCTAGTCACGTGTAGTCGGCGCAGCCGGCTATACCTCGTATCCTCTCCTTAGACCTCTTCTCTACTACACAGAA